>PVJA010022630.1:0-34006 GCA_004027025.1 Myocastor coypus | reverse complement strand
TTTTTTTTTTTTTGTATCTTCCAGGGTCAAATCCCCTCAGGATTAAGTTTGGGACCATAGGCAGTACTCTGTAGAACTGTTGTTAGTGTCAGCCTTCGGGACAAGTCACGGCCTTTGCTTGGCCATTTTGCTTTCTGTGAAAGCCTGAGAGAATGTTTTTCTCTGGGTGACTCTCCTTAGACGCACCACAGTTCATTCATCCCTTTCCTCTGAGGTCCCATAATCTCCTTGACCAGGAAATTTGGGACATCTCTGAGTTATAGGATATTACAGCACAGGTTCTCTTATATCCTGGGTCTTTTTTGACCTTGAAGGGCTAGGGCCAAAATATTGGCTATCCTTATAGCCCTTCTTTTTTTTCCAATTTTTGGTCTGTTAACTTACATTCTTAGCCCCCCAGTAGAAAAGCTTTGTGATACTATTACTCTGTAACATAGGTACTTGAGCTTATCATCGCTGGTTGGATGTAAATTTTGGTTCTTAATTTTATTTCACATCTACCTTTTCACTGAAATTCTTCATCTTTTCATCCATTTTATCTCTCTTTTACTCTATTTCTTCTAACATACTTGCAGTAGTCATTTGAAAAATCTTTGTCAGGGCCAAGGAGATAGCTCAGCAGTCTAAGCACCTGCTTGGCAAGCACAAGGACACGGGTCTGGTCTTTGCTACTATATGCCCTGCTGGCCCCACGCCAGGCCCACCAAGCCAGCCACTGAAACTGGACATGGTGGTGCACACCTGTAATGCCAGTGCTGGGGAGGCTGAAACAGGAGGATCACTACTAGTTCAAGCTGCATATTAAGACCCTGTACCAAATAAATACATTTTTTCTATATTTTTAGGGAAGGGTCTGCAGGGTGTTCAGGGTCTCACTACTAGATTGGACTCATAGTGATCCACCTGTTTACAGCCTCCCAAGAGCTGAGGTTACAGGCACATACCACCACACCCAGTCTCAATTTCCATCTCAGCATGCCCACTGGGTAGGACCAGCACAGCAGGCACAGGGATCTAACCCCCGCCCCTGTACCTGCTTGCAGGTGCTTTAATCCACTGAGCTATTTGGGCAGCCCAATAAAATTTTTAAGAAAGATAAAAATATTTGTCTGCGTATTCTAATACCTGGGTTACCTGTATGTCACTTACCATTTTGTTTTTTCTCTTGATAGTTAATTACATTTTCTAGTCTCCCTACATGTCATTGTAAAATTTTTATTCCAGGCAAATTTTATAAAAGAACCATGGAGAACCTAGCATGGTACTACAGACCTGTAATCCCAGAACTGGGGAAGCTGAGGCAGCTGAGGCAGGACTGCCTCTAGTTCAGGGATAGCCTAGGCTATATAATGAGTTCAAGTCCAGACTAAACTATTTAGCAAGACACTCTGTCAGAGAAAGAAGGAAAGAAGGAAAGAGAGAGAGAGAGAGAGAGAGAGAGAGAGAGAGAGAGAGAGAGAGAGAGAGAGAGAGAGAGAGAAAGAACAAATGAACAAATGGAGGCTACAGTCAATATTTTGTGATAGTGAGGGTTCTTCCTCTGTTAATACTTAGAATGACAGGCTCAACCCATTTGGGAATGAGGTAGTTCTGGGATGGATTTCAGCTTAATTTGTTTTGTTCTGTTCAGAGAAAGAGTCTTGCTATGCGTCCCAGACTAACCTGAACTCACCATGTAACCCAGGTTACTTTACTGGCCTTGAACTTGCAGCAATCCTGCTTCTGCTTCCAGAGTGCTGGGATTACAGAAGCGGCCGATATGCCCAGCTGAATTTTAGGTAGCTTTTATTAAGCTTAGTGCACATCTGCTTTCATATGTAGCCATGGCAGCAGGGTGCAGCTGGCACATGTGCACGATGTCCTGGATTCTGTCCTCTGTATTATAGCTATATACATGTGTTATACAGACATATATAATTGTAACTTATCTAGCTGTGCATAGGTCTTAGAACAGATACGTGCTTCTATTTACTATGTTCTCCTTGAAAGTAGAAGTCCCTCAAATAAGTTAAACACTGAAATGGGAAAAGCAAAATTTTAAATCTTTGAAAGGAAAATAAAAGAGAATATCTTGGTGACCATAAGTTAAGGGGGATTTCCTGAACAAAACACAAATGTCTTCATCATAAAACCAGGTTCAATTATCTAAACTGCCTTAAAACTAATACTTGCTAGTAACCAAAGATGATATAGCTAGGAACAGTGATGCACACCTATAATGTCAACACTCAGAAAGCTGAGGCAGGATAACTGCAAGTTCAAGACCAGCATGAGCTGCATAGTGGTTCAAGGCCAGCCTGAGTTACATAGTGAGACCTTGTATAAAAAATAATAATACTAAAATTTAAAAATAAAATATATTATAAAGAAAACCAAAAAACAATCCTGAATCTTGGAGAATATTTATCCAACAACTATAGCTGACATTTAATGTTCAGAATATGTCAAATACCTTCATGGGCCAGTAACTAAAATATCTGAATAGAAAATGGTCAGAAGGGGCCTGGCGGGATGGTTCAGTGGTCTAAAGCGCCTGCTTGGGGAAGCTTGGGCGGCTTCAGGGACCGCAGTTCGATCCCCGGCACCACGTGCTGAGCCAGCCATAAAAATGAGTGAATAAACAAAGGTTCTGAAACAAGAATAAAAAAAAAAGAAAGAAAGAAAATGGTCAGAAGACACAAACTTATATCTCATGGAAAAAATTTCTAGAAAATAGTCACATGAAAAAATGTAAAGCCTCATTAGTAATAAGCAAATTAAATTAAAGCCACAGAAGGGAGAAGGCCAGGGTAAGCGAGGGTACTTTATTTCTTTGTGACAGATGTGCATTTTAGAATTACTTAGTAAGTGGTACCCCTTCTGAATGTATATTGCACAATAAGAAGAATTCTTAAGCATTTTGAAAGCAGGTGTCTCTTTTCTTTACATTGAGGTAAGCAACAATCGTGCGCTTCCTTCACCTGGAGGCTGTTTTTGCCTCTGTAAAGTGGTTCTGCCTGGTTCTGCTAGACTCCATCGTACCCCACCACACCATTTTTTTTTTCTCAAAAGGTAACTTCATTGCCAGCATTTGGTGACACCTGGAAGAAACCCACTTCTCCAGCTGTTCGTGTCTCCATTCAAACTACCGCATCAACAGCTCATTGATCTAAGGCAAAACACTGCCACCGTCAGCCTCTCTGCCCTGTGCTCTGGACCTGCCTGTCCTGGATCCCTCTGGTCTCTACCATACCAACAGAGAAGGGTCAGATTAAAGCGAGGGTCCTTAGCCATTTTTATGTCATAGAACCTTATGATGAGGAAACCAATTATACTGAATTGGGTAAACTTTATAAATTTATACTATTATTGGGGCTGGGGAGATAGCTCCGAGGCACAGGTGCCTGCTGGGCAAGTGCAAGGTCATGAGTTTGAACCTTGGTCCCACAAAAAAAAAAAAAAAAAAAAAAAAATATATATATATATATATATATATATGTATATATATACTATTATAGCTTGAACACAAATTTAAGAAACTGAAAGCCTAGTAATAAACATGTTTTTATTAATATATTCAATAACATGTAGTGGTAAATCCAATAGCCAGCATAATTCCTGAGTAGTGATAGGCGTAAGTGCTAGTTTGCAATGTTAAATTAATCATTATCATTTACTAGCGCCCCCAAAAAATCACAGGTAGTGTTCGTTGACATCACTGCAATTTGATGCCTGTGTTTATTCAGGTAATGCTGAATTTCAGTAAAAGGGGATGAAATATTCATTTATATTCAGGTACTGCAAGAACTGGGCATTGTGACTGGAGCCTCCTCCCACTAGGGGGTGCTGAAATTTTAGAAAGAAGAGCTTCTTCCTCCAGCAGAGGGAGACTTCTCTTCTGCCCTTGTCTCTGGCAGGCGCCAGGCCTCGCAGGCCCTCCTCCTTTCATCTACCCACTTCCAATCCACACCTGCCCCAGTCGACAGTGGAGGTACAACTTTCAGTGGAAGGATAGTCCTCCCTCCAGGCCAGTGAGATGAACAAGAACCCACAAGAAATCCACAAGTTCTGATTCTGAGTTAACTGGCTAGGCTCTGTCTCATTACCTCCCATGGTGATGCACAGCCAGGGGTGGCTGCTACTGAAAGGAGGCCCTCCGGCTTTCTAGAAAGCTCTTTCCCCCACATTTGGAGTCTCTTCATTGGAGACACGGGTCTGTAAGTCACCTACACCTTGGGTTGTGATGATGTGATAGTCAGAGCTGCCTGCTTCTGGAAGAGTCCCTGGCTGGTTTCACTCAGGTGAGAGTGGAATTAACTTGCTTTAGAAGAGAGTCTGATGATGTGTTGGTGCCAGCCACCATATGTAAGGCAGGGAAGAGATCGAACCCCACTTCCTACTCCATGGTAGGTGAGCAGCTCTCAAAAACACCCATGAGGTAGTATGATAGAATGGTTAAAAAAGACCCTGGGAGCCAGACATGGTAGAGCATGCCTGTAATCCAGTGCTTGGGAGGCTGAGGCAGGGGGAGTGACATGAGCCTGAACTACATAATGAGACACTGTCTCAAAACATAAATAAAACAAAATTTAAAAAAATAGAGGAAAAAAGCAAGGAACTTATAAAGCAATTGTATGGATTCAATGACATGAAGCACAGGACACTCTTAGTACGCCGGTGCATAGGAAGAACCCAGTGAGGTTCACTGTTGTTAATAATTGGCATGAATCTAGTAAGGATTTTTTTTTTTTTTTTTTGGTAGTACCAGGGATCAAACTCAGGGCCTTGCACTTGCCAGGCAAACACTTATTCCACTGAGCTATCTCCCTAGCCCCTAATTGGCATGAATGTAATAAAATAAAAGAAATACTTCCCTCTTTGCTTCCACTTACCTGGACAACACACTCCACTTCCTCCTCCTTCTCTTTGTCTTTTTTATTTGAAACATCAGGCTGTTTTTTTTTTTTTTTTTTGAGGTTGTCCCAGCAAGGCCTGGTGACACATATCTGTAATCCCAGCTAAAGGTGAAACAGGATTACAAGTTCAAAGCCACCCTTAGCAACCTAATGAGACCATATCTCAAAGTAAAATTTAGGACAAGGACTGGTAAAGCTTTTGCTTAGGCCCTGGCTCAAACCTCAGCAATGGAGCAAGCAGCAGAGGGGAACCTAGAGACTTGAGGACTAGCCCTACTGCTGGGCTTCCTGGTCCAGGGCCTCCACTTGTTTTAGAAAGTAGATTCCATTACTGTTCAAGTATACTGAAGCCAAAGGATCAGGAGACAATGACAACTGACCAGGTAGTATAGTGGTGTATTAGTAGCTTCCCATCATTGAGACATAATACCCAACAGCCACAGCTTAAAGAAAAAAATTGAATTTAACTTGAGGCTTCAAGACATTCAGTCCTTGATGGGCTGAAATCTCATGATGGGACAAAGATGCTTAATGCCTGGTGGCCAGAAAGCAGAGTAGGGAAATAGTGCCAGCGACCACAGATACCACTCAATTTACTAATCTGCTAGGCATTTCTTAATCCAGTGAGGTTCACCTGTCAGAATTAGTAGTCACAGACGTTTCGATGCTCACAGTTCTCAAGAGGAAGACGTACCCCTGACAGGCCAGGCCACACACAGGGCTACACAGAAAAGCACTAGGTTTTCAGGAGAGAGGCAAGACAAAGCAAGGTGAGAAGGCTTAGGAGGGGCTGGGATTATTGTGGCAGGCTCAGGAGATGGCTCTAATCTGACACCTGGCCCTGGGGGGCTGTGACCAGGGGAGGGTGGGTAACTGGTGAGAGCTCAGACTTGGGCTCTGGACTATTTGCCTTGTATGTCACAGGGCAATCTTTGGCTGTCCCTGGGGACCAGCTAACCCTAGTGGCCAGGAAGTCACTCCTAATTCAGAAGGCCCCAGATCTCACAGTATTAAGTATAGAGAACATAAAAGCAGGGATGGTGGCACACATTTGTCATCTCAGATTCTTGAGAGGCTGAGGCAAGAGGATCAAAAGTTTAGCCCCAGCTTGGGTAGCTTAGTGACTTAGTGAGACCCTGTCTCCAAGTAAAAAATAAAAGTGCTGGGGCTGCAGCTCAATGTTGTGGCCCCAGGTCCAATTTCCTGTACAAAAAAAAAAAAAAAGCACAAAAAAGAAAATATAATTAATGCACCCTCTTACTGAACACTTGCAGTATCCCAGAAGCAGTGGGATGTAGTTTCATCAGCCTGTTTCTACACGTGCAACACATGCGTTGCCACTGCGGCACTTTCATCAAGGGAGATTGTGATCTAGAGGTTAAGGATGCCATCTTTAGAGTCAGATCCCTTTGCATCCAAATACTGACTGTGCTTCTTTGCAGCTGAACAACTTCGGGACAATGACATAACACTTCTGTGCCTCAGTTTCCTCACCTGTAAAATGAGAATGATGATAACCTGATTTCATTGCATTTGAACCCTGGAAGAACCCTGGTGGCTCATAGTGAGTGATGGGTAAATGTCGGTTGTTATGATCTCTTGACCACACCCAACTGCCTTTTGGCTCAGGGGATTGGGCAGTGCTGCTCCTGCCACTAGGGAGGTTCTTCTCTATTCTTTTGACCTGGCTGACACCTCCTCATGGTTCAGGTTCCACCTTTCTCTTCTGCGTGTCCCAGCATCGGCTGCCCACAGTCCTACATTCTCCACAGCTTGTCTCAGTGGCTGTTGCACAGCTATTTGTGTTCTTGCTATTTGAATATCTCTCCTAGTGGACTCCAAGCCCTGTGAGCATAGGGACTATAGCTACCCAGCTTGCATGATGCCACTGAGCCTGGCAGACCAGTGGTAGTCAATAAATGTCTGTGTACTTGATAAACTACGAAGACTTACAGCTGCAGGTGCGTGGATGTGTAGGACAGAAACCATCCAGGCTGACCACTGAAGGGCAAAAATACAGTTACAGGCTTCTTTTCTCTTATTGAAGGGCTCTGGGTCCTTCTCCTTTTCTTTTTCAGACCAGAGTGTCTGGAAGAGCATTCTTGAGGCATCCAACTCCTTACTGTAGATGACCAGCTGGCCCGGAGACAGCCACCAGCAGAGGTGATGGAATGTGTAAGAACCAGGCAGCTGCCCTGCTCAGGAGAGACTCGGGTCTGGGTTTGCTAAAGCAACTGAATTCCAGGAATACCAGCGAGGGGATCGGGCCATGTCATACCTGCTTCACAAGACAAACAAGCTGCAAGTTGAAGGGGGCAGGGAGATGCCATAACTGTCGAGAGAAAGGAAGGGCCAGATGTACAGACCGGAAAAAGCCTCTTTGCAGGTGGAGGTGGACATAATTAATGGAGCCCAGGGAGCAAGCCTGTACACGCCACTGTATCAAATCCTTGTCCCGAAGAGCTACAGTCTCACCAGCCCTGTCTGTGAGAGAGTGGAGCAAGAATATCTTGGATTGACGTGCCAAGCAAATGTACCACAGGAAATCCTCCTAGGCCAGGGGTTTGGTTAGAGGCCCTGGCCCCTGTGGCTAAAATCAGGATTATGTCTGTGCTGATTTACTTCCCAGCTGGGTTTCAGGAAAAGCCTCAAAAAGACCACTGGATTTGTGTTTGAGATTGGCAGGCCAGCCTCCCTCAGGTCTTCTCTTTCTGGACAAAGGACTAATGCAAAAGGAGATACTCAGAGCAAAAGGCACCCCCTCTTTCTGGACACCCCCCTAGTCCCAGATCTAGTTCCAGACAAGAGTATTTGTGTGGGCTAGAAAAAAATAAAATACCTTTTACAAGTTGAGCCCCAAGCAGAGCAAGTGCCAGCTTTGCTAGAAATGCCCAAAGAGGTTTTGATCCCGGACTAGTGGCTCTCAATGGAGATGCTATCGTTTGATTGGAAATTTGTGGTGAAGTGGTTTTGGCTGCCGCGGTGACTGGGGGTCACCACTACTATTTAGTAGTCAAGGACTAGAAGTGCCAGACGTCTGCAATGCATATAGGGGACAGTCATGCATAACAAAGAATTGTCCTTTTTACTGTGAAACTTTTAATTGTCCCATTGAATATCCATATAGATGAAAAATCTTTGGTACCTAGGACTTAATTTCATTTTGTCAATGAACAAAAAGCATTGATTTTGTTTTCACACTGTTAATGTACACTAACATTTTCAAGAAGACGGCTTGACTAGGAACTGTTGATCACTTTGGAAAATCATGTTGCCTGGAGTAACACTGTTCAAAGCATTGAAACCACCAGGGCCATGCACATCTATCCCGCCTCATTTGTTACCGTGGTCTTCTTGGTAATTCTACAAATAGATGTGAGCATTTGTCTACTTCATTGCGTCATCTTACTTCATTGTCCTCAAGTATTTACATAGTAAAATGCACATTATTTTACTACACATGACTTCTTCTTTATACTGCTAGCAAAGCAGGAAGTTGATATGAGGGAAGACGTTACGGATGTTTGAAGGCTACATCACTTATTTACTTCTGTTCAGGTCAATAAAGATGTGTTACAAAATCCTCATTGTAAAATGGAGAATGGTGCCACCAGAAAACTCTTAAGTCATGCTCGAGTGCATTGGTTGGATGACAGTAGGCACCTGGGATGCTGTTGCCATTGACCTCCAGCTATATGCCCCAGACCAGTAGATCTACATCAGTTCTCTGAAGAGAACTTTTCCTAATGAGTAGCATTATTTAGGGAAATTTGCTGTATTATAGGTGATGCTGGTATTTATAACTCACAGATGAAACCACAACTACAGTATTGTACTAGCGAAATACCTGTCAGCTATCAAAGCCGCATGTTAACTATGCAAGAGCCCCCAGGGACCATTTTTGTGCAGGAAGTGGTGCACCTACACCACCTAGTGGACTGTGGGAAAGTAGCCTATCTAGGGCATCAGTTGATAAGTTCTCCTTTGCAAATAGTAATAGCATGGGGCCAGCCAGATAGCTCAGTCAATTAAAGCTGCCTGGTGAGGTAGACGCAGGAACTGAGGTTCTACCCATGGCATGCCATGCCTACCCTGCCACCAGGGTGCGCTGAGGTAGCCATTGAGACTGGGCGTCCTGACATGCACCTGTAATCTCAGCGCTTGGGAGGCTGAAAACAGGTGGATCACTACAAGTCTCATTTGTGTAGTGAGACACTGTAGACCCTGTACAAAATACATTAAAAAATCCCACTGAGCAAATAGTAATAGCATGAATAATATTTGCTTCCAAATGCTATTTATATTAATTCATTTAATCATTTAATGCTCACAAAGTTTCTTGTACATAAGGAAACTGAGGCACAGAGAAGTGCTGTGATTTGAGGTCTGATAACCTGGCTTTAAAATCTCTGTTCTTAATCACTGTGCTATGGACTTGCAATTACTGCTGTATTGGGAGAGTCAAAGACACAGTAAGCACAAGTTGTCTCAATTACGAACAAATTCTGTCATGAAAGAACATTGGTAAGTCTGTTTCATTCGGAAATCCAACAAAGTGAGTTTTACATACCTTTGTCACAGATATGCCATGTAAAGCATAAAAAATCAAGCAATATACTAAGTACAGTAATTCTCTGACTGTACTGTAAAACTGTACACTATTGTACCATACAGTAGCACAACTGTGGGAATGTCTGGTGGACGCTGACATTGGACATGAGCTATTTCGATGACTTGCTCACCTCTAGGAATGCTCATGAAGCAGGTCTGCTTATATCTTACAACTTGGATGTTTGTAAGGGGGGCCTGACTGAGTCTGTATACTAGCAATGATGCAAAGAATACAATTTGAGATTTCTTAGGAGATAGAAAAAGCCCTTATCACTATGCAGACCATGGAGATCTTTGTGCTGCAAAGCGAAGAAGGTGTCATGTGGGTGGATCATGGAGCCCTGGAATGATACCTACCTATCATGTTGTAAGATTCATGACAGCCAATCCTGCATCTCCTTGTTCACCTGGGCATAATCAGGCCCAGACCTACTGTGTATTTGATGGAATGAGGATTTGCTCATGTGTTTGCTTGTTTCTTTGTTTGTTTTGCATAGTTGGCATTGAACCAATCTAGTGCAGCTTTTCACTGAGCTATATCTTCTGCCATTTATTTATTTATTTGTTTGTTTATTTATTTATTTATTTAAATTTGGGAAAAGGTCACAGTAAATCACCCAGGCTGGTCTCAAATGTGTGACCTTTCTACCTCAGCCATCCAGTGTGTTGGGGTACAGGCATGTGCTGCTATTCTGGGCTTGAAATAATATTGCTTTAACACAACACCTAGATGGAGATGTAACTCATATACCAGCCAGCTCCTCTGCTGGCAATGTACAGCTCAGCGGTTTCTAGTGCATTCAATGAGTTGCACAGCCATCCTAGAGACTAACTTTTATGACTCCAGGATAAACCTCATATCCATTAGCAATCGTTCCACACTTCCTCCAACCTGCTTCCTTTCCCATCCCTAGGTAACCTGTCACTGCAGATTTGTATACTCTGGACATTCATTATAAATGGAACTGTGCAATGTATGGTCTTTTGTGCTGGAGTCTTTCACTCAGCAGCACATTTTCACAATCCATCCTTGTTGCAGCCTGTGTCAATACTTCATGTCTTTTAATGGCTGAATAATATTCCTTTGTATGGATATACCACATTTTCTTTATCCTGTCTTTGGCTGACAGACATTTGGATTGTGTCCAGTTTGGGGCTATTATAAATAATGCTGTAAGAAACATCTGTATGTAAATTTTTGTGTTTTGTCCTATTTTTTAAGATATATTTCTAAAAGTGGAATTGGTAGACTATATGACAATTTCAAGTTTAATTTTTGAGGAATTATCAGATTTTTCCAATGTCCATACCAGTTTATTTATACTTCTAGTACAAATGGGTGAAGATTCCAACTTTTCCACATTCTCCTCCTCAACATTGTGATTGTCTGCCTTTTTTCCTATAGTCATCCTAATCATTATGAAGTAGCTTTCTTTTTATTGAGTGCAGGTCATTGTTTTTTAATTATGACAGATTTTTTTTTTTTTTTTGGTACTGGGAATTGAACTCAGGACCTTGCACTTGCCAGGCAAGCACTTATTCTACTGAGCTCTCTTCCTGGCCCTGTTTTTTAATTATAAATGAACACAATTCCAGATTACTGGAGCCAAACAAGATCACAGTAATCTTGGGGCCCCATTTGCTTATTTTGCAGAAGCCGTGAAGGTGAAGAGAGAATAAGAGACTAACTCAAGGTCATGATTAGTTACAGAGACAGATCTCAATATAACCCAATTGGCTATATTTACAACACTTACAGATTTTTTTTAAAGAATGTAAACTAGGGGGCTAGTTTACATTTTTTAAAGAATGTAAACTAGTAATGTAGTTTGTTGGTGAGCATACAGTAATAATACAAGGCCCTGGATTTATAAAGGAAGGAATAATAAGAAAGCAAAGAGGCCAGCATGATAGCTCAGCAAACTAAACTGTTTAGGCAGAGCCCAGTGGCTGGATTGTATCCCTGGAATGCCATGCAGGCCCTGCCCTTGGGCGAAACTTGGGAGGCTGTAAACAGGAGAATCACTATGAGTTTAATACACCTAATGAGACCCTGAACACCCTGTAGACCCTCCCCTAAATAAAGGAAAAAAAGAAGAAAAAGGAAAAGGATAAAAGGTCTAACCTGAAACCCAAGAGAACTATGAAACCAGAAGTTAATGTGTGAATCAGTAACTAATACCATAACCATAAATTGTTACAGTCATGACTCTGTATTGTGTCTTAGGCCCAAGGCAGAGTGAGCTTGTTACATTAGCTTTCTCGTTTAATGCTAGCATGGAGCCTATTTTGCAGAGTTGTTAAGTATACAGGTCATGATATAGACAAACAAACTCAAGTCCAACCTCCAAAAACCTTTCCTTCCCTCTAAAGGATACTCAAAGAAGGAGTGTTTCAATGGCATTGAGAAATTAAGCAAAACAAGGAAATCAGGAATGAAGAAGATATTATGCAAAAGAAAAGGCAATAAACAGTGAAGACTAAAACGTTAGTCAATAATGTAGTTTGAAATCTCAGAACCAATGTCACAAATAATTATTTAGAGAGGCCCACAATGGGAAATGATGGCCCGAAGCTAGAGCTACAGTTTTTTCCTGCAAAGCTATGCTCCAAAGCAGCCCAATCTTTGAGGAAGGCTCACAAATGGCTTTGGCTTGGGGGCTGGAACTCCAACCTGGAGCCTGGAATAGGCTATCTTAGCACTGTTGTCGTAGCTTCACTCCTATCTTCGTATCTTCCATAAGTCCCATAGGATTGTGGTTGACTCATTTCCGGATTGTACAGTTCTGTTTTATATCGATCAGTGTAATGGTAACTGGGGGAGGCACCATCAGCGGGCCATCTTGTATCAAAGGTGAGAACATAGGACCGGTTAGCACGCACTGGAGGTTTACCCTGAGGTGATGGCCATAGAGACTTCAGCACAGATCCTTGGACAAGACCTTTCAGTCCTCGCCTCTCCTACCTGGTCCCTAGCACTTAGTGGAAGAGAGAAGGGGGAAGATTCCTTCAACCGTTCAGGCCAAACCAAAGTTAGTGTAGGTGGAATGGGTGATTTCTCTTGGATAAGTGTCCCAAATGGTGTCCCTTTGGGTCCCCACCACTAGTTCCGCAGGCGCCCGCGAGGAAGGGCTTAGGGAAGAGCTAAAGGCGGGGGGGGGGGGGGTACGGGCGGCGGCCCGCAGGGAGCTGGATGGCCGCGGGGGCGCGAAGCCGTGAGGCCAAGTCCAGCGTGACACCACCTGGCGGAGTCTCCCGGAAGAGGCTGAAAGGCGCGCGCTACTCAGCGCCTCGCGCCCTTCACACTCCCTCGGCAGCCGCCCAGAGCTCGCGTCCCTCTGCCGCTCCGCGCCTCGGGGAGGTAAGTGCTACCCGTGGAACCCGAGTCACTGCAGCGTAGAGGTGACCCGCAGCTGCCCAGTGCTCGGGAAGCTCTAGCTTTGGCTACGGTCAGAGGGCGGCGCCCAAGTTTTTGTAAGGCCTCGGAGGGCAGCTGGAGCCGAGGGTTGGGATCGCAGAGCCCGCGGGGCGGTGACCAGGGTGGCTGCAGTCTGCGGCTGTGTCAGGGCGCCCACCCCGAACGGTGCATCGAAGACACCCACCAGCGCACGGCGCGGGGTACACACTCAAGCTCCAGCCCCGCGCGCTGCGCACTTGGTGCGCTCCGGCCGCGAACCCAATAAGCCCCAGCCTGCTCCCGGCGGCGACCCACGCTCCGCGCCTTGCTCCCCCAACTCAGCCAATGCCGCAGAGCAGGCTCGCCCCACAGAGGCTCCCTGTCACGCCAGTCGCGCTCCGTGGCCGGCCCAGCCCTCCCGACCCCGCTGAGTCCGCGCCCGCGCCCGCGCCTCGGGCCACCCCGCCCGGCTCTCGGCGCAGTGCCCCTCGCCTTCCCCATCCCCAGTCGCTCGCTATTTTCACACCTTCTAGTGCCCCGGCCCGGGCGCCTGATTCAGTGCTTAGTAATTAATTTGGCGTTTCAGAATGGTCAGCGGGCTGGATAATGGGCGCATTCATTCCCCGGGCTAATCTGAACAGAGGTGGGAAGAAAGGCTTTCACAGACAGAAAATGCCATTCGCCGAGCGCTCAAAGGGGCTGTCACTCCCAGAATAAATCGCCGCCGCGCCCGCCGGCTCCTCTAACCATTTCCATACAGAACGGCCCGCGCCACGGACCCGCCGGCCTCCGCCCGCGCCAGAGCATCACTCACTCGAGGGCCTTCGACGGGAAAGTCGGCGGACGGCTGGACCCAGGCTGGGCCGAGGCGGACCGGGAAACGGGAAGCCCGGGTTGAGACCACTGGGCGGGGGTTGGTGGTGGAGGGGGTGACGAAGAGATTGATTAGAAAATCAAATGCTGAACTCGAAGGAGGCGCTGCGAATCTAAGGCGTGGACGTTGGAGCCAGAGCTCTCTGGTCTGATTTAGACCCCTTGGTTCATAAAAGACCCAGAGTCCTCGCTAGCGCTCCTGAGGTCACACAGCAAGCTGAGGCGCTTCCACATCGTGGGCGGAATGCAACGCACAGCATAGGTGGTAGAAGCAGGACCCAGCTAGAGCAACTCAGCCTAGCACGAGTCTGTTCATTCTGGCTTCTCTATGAAACTAGCTTCTTTTCCCTAAGGGCCTGGGAAGAGATGCTGGAGCCTTTCAGGGCTCTCCCAACCCCTGAAGCGTGAGCTATCAGGTGACTGGCTTTGTCCTTTGACAGCTTCTGGACCTGGGATGGCCTAGAGTGTGGGACACACATGGCCTGCAGGTCCTGAATGTTGATGCCTTTCCCTGGCCATGCCCCGGCCCTCCAGTAGAACCAGGTCCTGTGCTGCCCTAGTAGCCTGAAATCTGGACTTGCCACCAACAAGAGCCCATGCGGGCTGTGGAGTATCCCCCAGGGCAGGGCTGACTCGGCCCTATCCAGAGTGAAACTCCTGGAACTTGGTTTTCTTACAGTCGTGGCTCACCATGTGCCCACCTCCCTGGACAAGTTTGGCCCTGGTCCTTTTGCCTAGTGCTACCTGTCCCTTGGGGGAAGGGTCAGGGGTATGACTCTGAGTCCAAATCTTGACACTTTGAGATGCTGGAATGGCAGGGAAAGCTGCTAAAGCAAGGAGCAGTCTTGGAAGGGACAGATGGGTGTTCCAGGGTGTGTAGGGACATGGAATTCTGTGCCGCTCACCAACATCTGACTAGAAGTCGCTCCTCCCTGCTGAGGCTCAGTTTCCTCCTTTGCAAAACAAGGATAAAATGAGATCACCCTTGGCCCTAGGTGCTGGAGGCTCTCAGTAGGAGGATCCCATACACTGCTCACACCTCCTGAGCGCCAGGCCTGCCCGCACAGCCCCTGGCGGCCCTCCAAGTGCTCACCAACACCTCCCCTTGGAGTGTGAGTGGCTGGTGCTTCTCTGGGATGCCTCCACCCACTCCTTGCTGCTGGTATCAGGAGTCCTTAGGCTGTGCTTTCTGAGACCTGAAAAGTGCCTTCCTGAGATGCTAGAGCCATTACAGAGATGGCAGTGCTGAGATTCTAGAACTGGTGTACAAGTGGCAATACTAAGACCTGAAGTGACTCGCTGGTGTCACCCAGCTACTCAGAGGGGTTGGACTAGACCAGGTTTCATCACAGAGTAGTGGACTCTTTCCCCAGAAATCCCCTTCCAGGCTGATGATTCCTGCTTGTTCTTGGTATCTATTTAATCAGCAGAACAGCCTTTTCTGCCACCTCCCCAGACTAGCAGCCATAGTAAGAGGATTCTAGTTCAGGAGATCTTGAGATGTCCCAGAATGTTCAGCTAGTGAGGGAGCAGCAGTGAGCTAAGATCTTGCCAGATGATAAATGGTCTAAGTGGGCTGTGGGCTGGCTGGACGTTGAGCCCCTAAATGTGGAGGCCCTTCAAACCAACATGCTTTCACAGCTGGGCCTAACATTGCATACCACTGGCCCCACACAGACAGAACAAATGTGCCCAGAGGCCCTCTTAGGAAGGCAAACCTGTCCACACCAGGGACAGAGCAGCCAGTCGTAAGGGGGACCAGTGCCAGTAGTAACCCAGGTGTGCGCTGTGACCCAGAATACCCAGCACCTGCCCATTCAGCACACTGGGGCTCACAGCAAAGAAGACAAAGATGTGGTGGGGGGCAAAGGAAAAGTCCTGAAGAGGGAAAGAAGGCCAGCAGGGGGCTGAGAAACCCAGAGAATGGGGAGGGGGTAGGAAGGGACTAGCCCCTATTTATGTAAGCCATTTGTAGCTGTGGATTGTAAAACTGGGCAGGATCCTCTGGAGTAATTCATAGTGTTTGGACAAGACAAACATTGTTCTCCTTTAAACAAACCTCCAGAAAGGTCAACTTGGTTCATCCCTTTGCTTCAAGTAGCTGAGACTATCCAGATGATGAGAAAATCAGATCTGAGCTGAGGGGGCCCAGGCAGGAGGCTGTGGTCGCCTCAGTTCTTGGGATGCTGGCTGGGAGATGACACCCAGTGTGGGGAGGGCCCTTGTCTCTCCTTGAAAAACCCGGCCCCCACTTCTGAGCCAGAAGACAGGGTTATGGATGTGTATATCACAGGTTGTGGGTACTTGATACTGCCGAGGACCATCCAAATTCTAGGGCAAAGCCAATGTTACCCATAATGGGAGCTTTCTTTTTCAAATGAAGGATTCAGGGGAAATGAAGGTTCATGGAGGAAGAACTGAATGAGATCCACTAAAGACATGCCCAGCTAGGTCCCCAGACATACACACAAAAAAATCCTTCTTCCTACATTGAGATGCCCCGGGCTCTTCTATATTCACTCAGAAGTATTTTTTGAGTGCCCACAGTTACAGAGCTGTGTCTGGAATTTGGCCGACAGTCCAGTTTGTCCTTCCCCTCCCCATCTTCCCTAAGAGGTGGAGCTGCAGCCAGACGCTCCACTGCTGTCATTGCTTCAGCAGGTCTCAGGGAGGTCTGACAATTGGCCCAGGGCTCGGTGTTAGCTGCCATTAGGGTGATGATTACAGTGATGACGCCAGTCCTCACTGCTAGCTGAAGTGAATACTTTTTACTAATATTTAGTAAATATTAACATTAAATTAATAACAACTTTGGGGTTGGCAAGATGGCCCAGTGGATCTAAAGCTCCTGCTTAAGCAGGCTTAGGCAACTGCAGGGATCAAGGTTCAATGCCCCTCACCACAATTGGTGCCAGCCCCACCCCCCAGGGCAGGCTGAACTGGCCATAACATAAAGTTAAAAAATAACTTTAAATTATGATTCATCAGTAATATTTTTTGTTGCTCATTAATAACAAAGTCCAATATTTCTTCAGTGTCCATCATCCTGGCCTTGCACATGGTCTCTAGCTGTCCAGAGCAGTTTGTTGTCCTCTCAGGATCATTCACTCAGCGATGGAATAGTTCTGGCTTTGTGGATTCTACATAATTTAATAAAATTTGCTTAGGGCTTTTACATATGATTTTTTACTCATTACTCCTCATATCCAGAGAGGAAAGGAGAAAAGAGGGAGGGAGAAGGAAAGAAAGACAGAAAGATACTGTTCACACATTTCAGAAGAGGAAATCAAAGCCGTAACAGTGACTTACCCACTGTCATAGCTGTATCAGTGGAGGGGGTGACGTAGGACTGACACCTCATCCACACAGCCCTCTTGGGTGTTTTGGGCCTGCTGACCATCCATGGAGCTTCCTGGGGCACCTCACAAACCCAATGCTCACCAGAGACTAGGCAGTTGGCTCTCTAGGTGAGCTCATTTCCATTCAAGCAGCGTGCTGTCTCTGGCATCCTTCAGGGGCTGGCATGATGGCACTTCTGCCTGATGTCAGTGTCCACAGCCAGGGAGATGGCCCCTCCTGCCTCCCAATTACTAGTTTCTTTTTTTCTTTTCTTTTCTTTTCTCTTCTCTTCTCTTTTCTTTCTTCCTTCCTTCCTTTCTTTCTTCCTTCCTTCCTTTCTTTCTTTCTTTCTTTCGGTACTGGAGTTTGAACTCAGGACCTTGCCCTAGCCAGGCAGACGCTTATACCACTATGCCACATCCCTAGCCCTCCTAATTTCCTTTGACTCTTTATTATGATTGAATAATCCACACACTTGCCCAATGTGTTTGGACTCAATGGTCCATGTCTGTTCTTAGCCTGCACTAACTTTGGAATTAAGTCTCTAAATTCTCTCCCTATATGAGGTATAAAGCAGTAATACTTCATTTTACGGACATTTGGGGAAAGTAAGCTGTTCCCTATAATTGATTTTTGCAGTTAATGAAAGTTTGTTCCTTTAACCATAGATTTTTTTTTTTTATGTAATCATTTTTCATGAAAATCATTTCCCCCTCTTTTTCAAAATTACAGTTTTCCATGTAAGTGAGAATGGAATGGAATGAATGTCCCTAGGTTGGGCTGAATGTGGAATCCACAACCCGTTTCAAAGACACCTCACCACCCTTGGGAGTATGAGCTTTTGGGCAATTTTTTAAATTAATTTTTAAAAATGTATTTAGTACAGGGCCTACAGGGTCTCTGCACTGATATGGGTCATAGTGATCCTCCTGTTTTCAGCCTCCCAAGCGCTGGAGTTACAGGTGTGTACCACCACTCCCTGTCTCAATCGCTGTCTCAGCATACCCCAAGGACAGGACCAGCATGGCACACCAGGAATCCAACCCTGTCCTGTACCTGCCTAAGCAGGTTCTTTAGTCCGCTGAGCTATTTGGCCAGCCCCTCCAAACTTTTGGGCACTTTACTAAACCTTCTTGGCCTTAGTAATCTGATGAGCACAGGCTGGAGCACTTTCTAAGGACTGCCTCTGCTCTTCAGAACTCTGCTACTGTCTGACACAATAATGGCCTGGAGGATTAGGAGGTTGCTGGACCTGTACTGCACCCTGGGAAAGGATGGGATAGATTTGATATTGTCATCTTTCACTGATTCAGCTGGGGATCTAGTTCAGCAGTCACTGGTTCCACTAGGCATCTAGGGTTCTCTAGTCCCCAGAAGAACGAAAGATGCCTACCTTCCATTCATAGACACTTCTGAGTGTTGGACTCCTGGGGTCCTCAGGGACTGAAGTCCTCTGGTATTGTGGCTGTTGTTCTCTACAGTGCCCAGGAGATGATTCACTTACTTCAGGACTGAGTTCTGGATCGTGAAAGATGTGGCAATATGAGCTCTAAAAAAGGAATTCGTAAGATGTTAATACAAGAAGCAAGCACTTGGCAACCTTCTGTAGAACGCTCTGAACTCAGTGTTGCAGAGAGGTAAAAGAATAGACAGATGAGAATCCAAAGGAAGACTGAGAAATGCTTTAAGCCCAAGTGTTAGGGGTTCCTCTTCTTTTGTTTCTCTCATTTATCCCAAGTTTGTTCTTTCCAGTGTGAAGAGGATTCTCTTAATTCTGGGGCTTGCTGGTACACTAGGTTCCAGTGCACTGTGGTTTGGCTTTTGAGTATCTACTAAGTGTCCATGCATCAAACACTTGGTCACTGGGGTAGCACTATTGGGAGGAGGTAGAACCTTAAGGAAGTAAGGCCTTCTGGGAGCTCCGGAAGTCCCTGAAGGGCATGCACCTGGACAGTACTGTGGAACCTCACCCCTTCTTCTTCCTTTCTGTTTTGCTTCTTGGGGATGAGATGAATGGCTTTGCTTCACCATACACTCCCACCCTGACAGGCCACCTCACTGCAGGCCCAAAGTAAGGATGGCCAGTGCAACCTATACAGAAACTTCCAAACCTGTGAGACAAAATGAAGGTTTTATCCCAGTCAGTTGGTTATCTCAGTCAATTACGGTGACAGCAAGCTAATTAACACTCTGAGACCGTTATAACAGGTTCCCATGAACTTGGCTAAAAACAACAAAAGGGCTGGTGAGATAGCTCAGTGGATAAAAGTTTACTTAGGCAAGTGCAGGGACCAGGTTTGATCCCCAGGAACTCATGCCACGCCAGCCCGGCCTCTGGGTGTCCAACAAGACTTGCAGTGGTGCTGCATGTCTGTGATCCTAGCTCTGGGAAGGCTGAAAACAGGAGGATCATTTTTGAGTCTGAGCTGCATAGTGAGACCCTGTACCAAATACATAAAGATAAATAAATAAATAAATAAATAAATAAATAAATAAACAACAAAAGTTTATATCCTCAGGGTTCTGGAAGCCAGCAGTTTGAAATTGGTATCATCACACTGACATCAAGCTGAGCATGATAGCACACACCTGTCACCTCAGTACTATTTGGGAAGCTGAGGCAGGAGGATTACCATACCATACATCTAGGCATGGCTTGAACTATATACCGTGAGTTCAAGGCCAGTGTGAACTATCAAGTGACATTCTGTTTAAAAAAAAAAAAAAAGAGAGAGAGTGAGAGAGAGAGAGAGAGGGGCCAGAGAGATAACTCCATGGCACAAGTGCCTGCCTATCAAGTGCAAGGTCATGAGTTCCAACCCTGGTCCTGAAAAAAAAAAATGAGACAGAGAGAGAGGGAGAGAGACAGAGACAGAGACAGAGACAGAGACAGAGACAGAGGAGAGAAAGAGAGAGAGGAGAAAGAGAAAGAGAGAGGAGAGAAAGAGAGAGAGGAGAGAAAGAGAGGCTGCAAGGGGAGACTGTTCCCTGCCTCTTCCAGCTTTGGGAGGCTGCATGCATTTCGTAACTTGTGGCTGGATCGCTCTAGCTTCTGCCCATTTTCACAGTGCCTTCTCCTCATCTTTGAAGAGCTCTCTCTGCCTCTCTCTCTTATAAGGACACTTGTGATTTCATTAGAGTCTATCCCGATAATCCAAGATGATCTCTCCATTTCAAGACCCTTAAGTTAGTTTCATCATCGAAGTCCCCTTTTTTTCCCATATAAGGCAACATTTACTGATTAGAGGGATTAAGAGATGAATATCTTTAGGGGCCCGTTTTTCTCCTTACTAGAGCTGGTAACCATTTCACTTGTCTTGATTCTGTGATCTTTAGCTGATTAGTTCGTATTGGACTCCTATTTTCTTTAGGCAGTCTATTAAACACAGAGGATTTGGAGGGCCCACTGCTTCTAAAAGATTGTGCATTGGGCTGGGAATACAGTTCAGTGGCACACGGGCAGGCACAAGATCGTAAGTTCAATTCCTAGTACCTTCCCCCGACAAAAACTCTTGAAGATGTTACAATAATTAGAGAGACTACATGGCAGAACAGCAATAAGATTATAGAGATGTCAGGGTGGATTCTGACAAGGTCAAATTCTTTATCATAGCCCTCAAGGCCTTGCATGCTCCAGTTCCCTCTCCATCTCTGACTTCACTGTACCTGTACCACTCTGCATGTCACTGACCAAGCCCCCATCAAGCCATCCTCCTTCTCGTCCCCTACACAAGTCAAGTTTTGGCCCAGGACCTTTGCATTGCTGTTCCTTCTGCCCGAAGCATTTCCCCCAATATATCCCATAACTCCCTTCTGCACTTCCTTCACTTTGCTCTATTGAGTCCACCCTAGCTCCTACCAGAGCCCTTTGTTGAAAACCCATCTTCCCTCCTAGCACTTTTTGGTTCCTCCTTTGCCTTGTGTATGAGCACACCATAATGGAATTGCTGCTGTTGGCCCATCCCCATCTGCACCAGTATTCTGAGATGTGATGACTAGAGCTTCCCAGAAGATCCTAAATGCCTCCTGTTTCATTCCCAGTTTTCCTCTTGAGAGTATTTAGACATTTCTTTTCCTACCTAGGAGTATATTGACTGAATTTCAAGTGGAACAGGACGGGGATGAGGGGTGCTTTTCTAAGGGAATAAATTATAGATGTGAGGAAGATCCATGGTGTGTGTTTGTGTGTGTGTGTGTGTGTGTGTGTGTGTGTAGGGGAACCTACTGGCATTTAGAAGGCAGGGATTAGAGAAGTTAAATAATTCAGTGGTGGGTAGGACCATTCTGCTCTGGGAAGAATACTCTCAGGCCAAATGTCACCAACATCTTTGTGGAGGAATACTGTTAAGGAAACTTTTTTTTTAAATCATTTATAGGGTCAGCCTGATAGCTCAGCAGACTAAAGCACCTTCTTAAGC
The DNA here is from genome assembly GCA_004027025.1 of Myocastor coypus. Classification (NCBI taxonomy): domain Eukaryota; kingdom Metazoa; phylum Chordata; class Mammalia; order Rodentia; family Myocastoridae; genus Myocastor; species Myocastor coypus. The sequence goes on along the minus strand of PVJA010022630.1, from coordinate 12,473 downwards.
AAGGTGCATTGGCCAGGGTTCTATCCCTGGCTTGCTGTGCTAGCCCTACCCCCAGGTCATGCTGAGATGGCAACTGAGACTGGGCGTGATGGTGCATGCATGTAATCCCAGCATCAGGCAGGCTGCAAACAGGAGAATCACTAAGAGTCTGACTTACTTAGTGAGACCCTGAACACCCTATAGACCCTCCCCTAAATAAAGGGAAATAATAATAATAAAATAAAAAATAATTTATGTATTTGTGTATTTGGTACAAGGTCTTAATACATACATATCTCAGACTCAGAGCAATCCTCCTGTCTCAGCCTCCCCTGATTACAGGCATGTGCCACCATTCTTGGCTTTTGGTGGCTCTCATGGTACACCCATGATTCTGGGGCTGGCATAGCATGCAGGACCAGGGATCAAACATGGTCCTTGCACTTGCCAGGCCAGCTCTTAGACTGTCCAGCTATCTCCAAGCCCTGGAAACTGTATTGAGTCTCAAAATTTTATTTTTCCAATCTTAATTGACAACTTTTCTGTAAGAGTAGTTCAAATTATTTATGCCCACAAACATCTGCTACTAAACCCATGGAACAACTTCTTGAGATCCCTTAAAGCATCTTCTTCCCTCTGGCTTCACTCCGGAGTCACTGCCAATGTGGGGGTCTCACCAAAGAGACACTTGCCTTCAACTTTTATGTAAACATTAAGCTAAGCCCCAACTCAGAGTCCAGAGGCCCCCCATTATTATTTCCACCCAGAGACTGTCTTTTTCTTTGCACCTTTTTATTCACCCTCAAGCTGGGTCTTCATCCAGGACAAAGTCTCCAGCCCCCATTATAACCCATTTTCTTCATTTTAATAGCATTTATTATAGGACTTAGTCAAAAAGCTTTTTTGCAAATGCAAGTATGTTACATCTGCTGATTCCCCCTATCCACAGGCATTTTTACCCCTTCAAAGAGTCCTGGTAGATGAAAGGATTTGGCAGGCTTCTCTGCCCAGCTCTGGAATCCTCAGCCAAGTCACCCTGCGTAGAGGAGGCCTGACCTGAAGATGCAGATAAACAACACCGAGCAAAAGAACACACCCCCCCCCCCAGGAACCCTACATACTAAACAGACCTGTTTCCCATATTCTAACCCCTTTTTCCAGAACACTCATCTCTCTTGAAATTCTGTCCAGGGACCTGAGATTCCTTGAACAGTGCTTCTTGTGGCCAACCAGGTGTGCTGGGCTCCGGAGGCCTTGAAAAGAAAGGACGTCCCTCATTCTTCTAGGTTGAGGGAGCTGGTAGTCAAATCTGAGTATTATAATTATTAAAGACAAAACAAAACAAGACAAACAAAACAAGGCTGGAGGCTAGGAATATAGCTCGTGGCAGACCAGTTGCTTAGCTTGTGTGAATTCTTGGTTCAATACTGCACTGCCCCCCTCCAAATCCAAAACAAACAAACAAGAACAAGCTGGGCTTGGTGATGCATGCTTATTAACACCAGTACTATGGGAGGTTGAGGCAGGAAGATCACAAGCTCAAGCCAGCCTGGGCAATTCAGAGACATAGTGAGAACCTGTCTCAAAATAATAAAGGATGAGGGAATGTAGCTTAGGGCCAAGGCCCTGGCTTAATTCTCCAGTACTGCAAACAAGCCCCTGCCGTATATTGAGCACCTACCCTGAGCCAGCTGCTTTGCTTCTGGTTTTATCATTTAAATCTCCACAGTAAGTCTAGGTAAGTGTGGTTACTCCCTGTCCTTAGGAGAAAAACTGATGTTGAGGTGGGTAAAGTGACTTGCTCAAAGCCATGCCAATAGCAAGTGGTGAACTGGAATCAAGCCTCACCTAGTCGATTTCTTTCCATTTCTGAAGGAAGCACAACCAATGCAGGCATGACTGGCCATTCTGGAAAGGCCAGAAGCTTCTGGTCAACTCTGGCTACAATTTTCACTCTATGTTGGGTTTCTGGGAACTGAGTTGTCTACTGCCTGTCCTTAAAGTAAACTGGTAGCACCAGGACACCTCTCACTTGTACTTCTGGTTGACCTAAAGCCCATCCTCCCTTCAGGGATGCCCAACACCTAGCTATGGCTATCTTACCATAATTGCTGAGGGCTCTAAACTCTAGCATTGGAGCTTCTAAGTTCAAGCTTCTGCCTTTCTACATACTGGTGATGGGACCTTCAGCAAACTATGTTTCTGTATCTATTTCCTCCTTGGAAGACAGTGAGAATAATACATTTATAAGGATCTTTGGGGGATAAGTTAATAGTTGCTAAAAATGCTTAGAAGAGAGCTCTGCACACTTAGCATGATAGGCATGTTTCATTTAAAAAGGTAAAAGCTTTGGGTTAGGATGAGTGGCTCAGTTACTATACAGCACTTGTCTAGTATGCATGAGGTCCTGGGTTTCATCCCCAGCACCACAAACATAAAATACTTACTGGCCATCTTGTTTCTCCTAAGCCTTTCTCTCTGGTCCTCTATTGTTACAACTATTAGCCTATGCTGTCCAACACTGCCATGCCTGGGGCATACTCTTCCCTCCTGCTTGGCCTAGTCACTGATGTTTTCCTCACCCTGATGGTCACTCACAGGGTCCCACCTACACTGCAGTCCTCTTCCTCCACCACCCCCCCAACAACACAGAGCCCTCTCCAATCTCAACATCCCTTCCATCTTTATTTAAACAAGAGCCACACAAAGACAAAACACCTCCTGCTCTTTAGACCAGAGCACAGGTCTATTTTGCTTTTTCTTCAGCTCATCTTTAGAATCACCACTCCTCTTTTGCTTTGGGGACATGAGCACCTGGCTCAGTCTTCATCCCTGCCCAAAGCTGTGATGCTGCTGGCCCTTGGTGTCTTTAGTAATTAGGTGACAACTCATGGGCTCACCCTCCTCCTACTTCACAGCACAGACCCTTCCCTTGTCCTCAGAGGTTCTTTGCCCTGCCCCAGAGCTGTTGCTGCTTTGCACTGCCTTACAGACACATCCAGTTTCAGAGCACAGTGCTCTTGGTCATCCCCCTCCACATCTCTTCTCTCTTCTCAAATCCACCATGCCAGTTATGTCTCGGAGAGCTACCTGTAATGATGGGATTATTCTTTATCACTGCTGCTCAAACCAGGGACAACTAACTCGGCAATTGAGCTTTACATGTTATTGACTTGACTTAATTCAAGCTGAAATTGAAATAGCCACATGTGGCTCCGGGGTCCTGGCTTCTGTTTCCTCTGCTGTCCCTGCCTTATCTTTATGTCCTTCTCTTAACCTGGTCTCTGCTTTCCTGCTCTTGTCTTTCTTCCCAGAAAACACCCTGAAATCTAGATTAATCTACTTGTCTACACAGGGACTTTGGGGAGCAGTGTGTGTGTCCCATAACTTTGGAGGTCAAGTCGCCAACCTCAGTACGGTCGTTAATTCTTCCTGGACATGGTCCTCGCTTCCTGGTGACAGGATCCAACTTCTCCCTTCTCTGGCCCAGATTCTCCCAGCCCCTCTTCCACTCGCAGCATAGGTGTCACTTCCTATTTCACTCAAACAAGAGAAACTATGGCCCACCTGATTGCTGATTTTACAAGAGCACTTTTATCTGTCTTCAGCTCTTTCCTCCTGCTGGCTCTTTCCTATCAATGTTTAGGCATGTCAAATAGCCTTATCTTACAAACAACAATGAAAAGTCCTGCCTTCCCTTAATCCCATGTCACCTTCCTGCTGGGCCCCTCTGTTCTCTACCACTTGTAGTCACACTTCTTGAAGTTGTCTCCACTTGCTGTCTCTACTTTCTCACCTGCCCTTCACTCCACAACCTGAGGCAGTCTGGCTTCTGTCCCCACCACTCCCCTGCAACTGCCAGTCAAGGTCACCAAGGACTTCCTTGTAGTTTAATCCAAAGCACTCACTTCAGATCTTATCTTGACCTCTATGGCATGTGATCCTGCTCCCTGCCCCTCCTTCCTCAAAATTCTGTTGCCCACTGGGCTTTAGGACACCTGAGCCTCCCAAGTCCTTCTCCTCCTGTAGCTGCCCCTAGATTTTCTCAAGATTCTCCTTGTTCTGGAGGGCTCTGTTGTTGGTCTTTGCAGGTAAAGCTCTGTGCCAGGAATGGTGGCTCCCCCTGCCCCAACGCATTCCTTACACAAACACCTGGGGACTGGCTTTCTCACCCAAGAATCACACTGTTGTTTTGAACTCCAGTTTGTATCCAGGATCCCGCTGCTCAGAGCCTGGCTTGCCTTCTTGGATGTGTATTTATAACCCCCACTTTGGGGAGCTCTCACAACACTTAGACATCTGTTTTTTTCATTTGTCCCCTCAAAAGGGAGCATGCTTTAGGAGGGGACACTGACAAATTAGAGGGCACTTGGAAAGGCTGCTAAGCAGTCAGAAAACCATGTCCTACATGAAATCCATTAACCAAGAGCATTTTTGCCCAGAAGAGATGAAAGAGGAGGCAAGTGTTGGGGAGGGGGCTGGCTCAGAAAGTTTGAAGAGTCAGGGGTTTGTTCTGTGCAGAGTTGGAAGTGGACCAACTGTAAAGATGACAGGTGGAATTCACATGGAGGTGGAGAGGTTCTATTGCATGTCAGAAGACTGCAGACTGCTTGAACTGCAAGGTGTGCCTGGGGAGTGGGTCCTCCATGCCTTTATCATCACTGCCCAAGCCTGGCCAGTAGTAGAGCTGAGCCATAGTCCACAGTATACAATTTCCATGCTCCACCAGATCCAGCAAAGCTCTGTGGACAGAAGTGGCGTAGCAGAAAGGAGGCTTGTGAAGCTCTCCCCAATTCAATCTTGCAGATATTCCAAAGTATGGCCAGGTTGGGTGGGCAGTGAGCCGAGCACCCTGATTTGTTTCTTTCAGAGCTCTCCTTGCTAGAATGTCTTTTCCTGACTCCTGTTTTGGTGCACTGCCATCAGCTTAGCTTGGGGGCCATTGCACAAACTGCCCTCCTGGGTTCTGTGGTGACAATTGTGGGGATGTTGGCTTGTTACCTCCCACTGTGTTCCCCTTTATGAGGCCGCCCAGGAAAGAGTCCTGCCTGACTTTAGTACCAAGAATAGTTGTAATTCTCTTGAGCAATAGGTCTGTTTTTATCTCATGGACAGTGAAATTGTGTAATGGACCTGGTCTCCTTTTCATTTTGGTGGTGGTAGGGGAGAAGCTCAGGGACAAATAGGTGGCCCACCAACAGCAGGTGAATAAACCATTCAGGGTACATTGTTTCCAACTCTATCTTGTTTTTCCTTTTGCTTTTTCTTTCTTGCTTAGTAGTCCTTACTTTCCTGTACGAAACTGAGAACATACATAGAAAGAGAAACCACCTCTAGCCATACTATCCAGGGATATACAGCTAACACTGTTGTCACTTTATGCAGACTTTTTAGTAAAAATGACTTCACACTGTACTTGTTCTTTAATTTGCTATTTTTCATTCATCTGTTGTGAACAGCTTTCAACATCATTGAGTGGTCCTTAAATAATCTAAAATTTCTGTATAGTAATTTTAATACTAGTAACACCTTGTGCCTTGGCTCTGTGTATATTTTGATAGCCACATGTATTGAAACAAATTCAGGAGTAATATAGAGCTATAATATGTACATGTATTTTAAGCAATAATATTTGTTTGTGCCAACTCATTTGATGCTCAAAGCCCTATGAGATAGATAATCTTACAGATACGAACCCCACTGCAAAGACTCGCTAGGGTCCTAAAGCAGCATTCCAAGCCAGGTACTGTGGCTCCAAAGCATGTTCTCCTAGATGTCATGGTGCCTTCCAGTATTACACTGGGTTTTCACAGTCCACGGTGATTAAACATTTCTTTTATTTCCTTTCACATCACTTCTAATTTATGTTATTTTGCCATATTTTAAGTAGCCTTGTAAGGCACCTGAAATCCTTTCTTCTGTGAGGCAAGGCATAAACTAACAGAGCAGAGTGGTAAATGGTACAAAAAGGCAAAGCCTAAGAACTCCTCCTAGGAGAGGGTGAATCTAGGCTGTCCTGTGATGAGATGGATTTATTTCTTCGCAGGGTCCTGGTGAGCCTTCCCTTCCCTTCCTGAAAGAACTGGCTTGGGTGGCTGGTGCTCACAGAGGCTCGGAAAGGGTAGGAAAGGCCTTCTTCCAGCTGAGCTACATGAGCCAGGAGACCCCTTGTTAGATTTTCAGAGGTTAGGAAAATGACATAAGACAAAATTAAGTATTTAATTGTGCTAATGTATGGGGTGAGATGGCCCTTGGGCCAGAACCAGGACCTGAGATTTTCCCCTCCAGATCTGTTACTGGGTCACACATTTCACCTAAGAAATAAATCAACAGAAACTTGGTTCCCAATGCTCAGCACAGTAGGTCCTTTCCTGTGCAGCCCTTTGGTGGCTACCACAAGAATGTCAAAGGCCACTGTTTCTGTCCTCAGTCCTTTTGTTAAGTGACACCAAGGCCCAGAAGTTGGGAGGCTCCCAAGAGATGCCCCATGGGACTATAATCGAGTAGGATCAGCCGCTGGACAAATGCAATGGAGAGAAAGGAGCCCAGGTTTTCCCCTCCCCTATGGGTCATTATGTTGTCCAAATTTATCTTGAACTCCGGGGTTCAAGCAGTCCTCCTGCCTTAGCCTTCAGAGTACCTAGGAGTCAAGGAATATGCCACCCTATCAAGACTAGGAGCCCATGCTGCTATTCTTGGGTTTTTTACTAGCTGAGAGATGGTAGGCAATCTCTTGAGAGCCCAGTATCCTCATCAGTAAAATGAATAACTATGCTGCTAAGTTGTGGGAATCCCATGAGATACAACTGATCTGTGACCCTTAAAATTGCCAGCAATGAAGTACCAGTGAACCTACCTCAGGGCATATCGAGAGAGCAGGGCCTGACAGTCTATGAGTGGCGTTGCTAGTATCCAGGTGCATACCTAACACTTCAACATACTGCCCACTGTCCTGGCATGCAAGGTGCCACATTCCAGGCCCAGGGCATAGTGACAGCTCTGGGGGTTGGGGATTCAGGCGAGCAGCTTCTCATCTCTTGAGGCCTGGGCAGGAGTAAGAAGCAGGCAGAGGTCACATCCTCCTCCCCTTCCTCAAGACCCCGGGGCTGCTTGCCCACAGGGGTGTGCACGGTGCCACCTGGGCCAGTCAGGCCGGGTTAGAGGAAGGCCCGACCTCGGCACAGCAAAGAAAACAAACACAGATGTGTTTGGCTGGGAGCTGGAAACGTCCCCTCCCCCGCACCAGCATGCTCCCCTGGGCGCTGGGCTCCCGGGGCTGCGCGGGGCTCGGGAGAAGCTGACAGTCGCTGGCCGGACCCCTCCCCCCTCGGGGTGCGCGCCGGGCCCTGCCCCCTCTCCGGGGTTTCCCGGGACGCTGCTCTAGCTTTCTCTTTGTCTTCGCTGCTCTTTCTCGGGCTCCCCCGGTTCCCACCCGCTCGCGCTTGGCCTTGCCTGCGTCCCGGGCTGGTTCCCTTTAACTTTTCTTCTTTCCCGGGGTTAAAACTTTGCTTGCGAGCGGGTGGCTGCTCGCCGACGTTATTGGCCGGCGCCCCGCCCGGCGGCCCCGCCCCCGAGCCCCCTCCGCCCCCCACTCCCAGCGCTAGTGGCGGCGGCGGTGGAGCCTTCGGGGGCGTGCGTGCGTGTGTGAGTGCGCGCCAGCGAGTGTGAGTGTGTGCGCCCCGGGCGCGGGCAGGGCAGCACTCCGGCCGCGGCGGGAGCGGAGGGAGCCCTGCGGCCGCGTCGTCACTCGGACGAGCGGGAGAGGCGGCGGCCGGGCCGGGGCCGGGACAGCGGCGGCCGAGCCGGGCATGGAGCTGGCAAGCCCGCGCTGAGGCAGGACGCGCCCGCGAGAGGCTCTCCGCCGTCCGGCGCGCGGGCCCCCAGCCAGGGCCAGGCAAACTTTTCTTTCTTTTTGCCCTCGCTAGAGGTAAAGTCCCGGGCACGGTCTCCCGGTGGGGACCCAACCAGGGGTAACTGAGAGGGAGCCCAGCGGGACGAAGGGGGCACAGGGTGTGCGGAGTTGGGGGAGCTGAGCTCTCTTGAGCGCCTGAGACTTGGGGTGCAGGGCGGGTTGGCTGCGGACAGGCGGTTAGGCGCGGGGATGCCCCTTGGGCGGCGTGGGGGCGGCGGTAGCCGGGAAGCCGAGCGTTCGCCCGCCGCCCCGGCTCGCCGGCAGGGAAGAAGGGGCTCAGGCGGTGCGGGCTTGGAGATTGCCCGACTCGTCTGCCCCTGGGACTTTGGGGAAGCGAGGCGGGCCGTCGCTGCGCGGTTGGTGCCTGGCATTCGCCCGCGTCCCCGGCCGCCACTCCGCTGAGGGCCGAGGACGCGGGGCGCCTGGCTGAGCGCGGCTCCTTCTCTCCGCAGGCGCCTTCTGCGGCGGGCTGACGGACTCCTCGGCGCGGCCGGGCCGGGGCGAGCCGGAGGCAGCATGATGCGCGCCGTGTGGGAGGCGCTGGCCGCGCTGGTCGCGCTGGCGTACTTGGTGGGCGCGGTGCGCGGCGGTCCCGGGCTCAGCATGTTCGCGGGCCAGGCTGCGCAGCCAGACCCCTGCTCGGACGAGAACGGCCACCCGCGCCGCTGCATCCCGGATTTTGTCAATGCGGCCTTCGGCAAGGACGTCCGCGTGTCCAGCACCTGCGGCCGGCCTCCGGCGCGCTACTGCGTAGTGAGCGAGCGCGGCGAAGAGCGGCTGCGCTCGTGCCACCTCTGCAACGCCTCAGACCCCAAGAAGGCGCACCCGCCGGCCTTCCTCACAGACCTCAACAACCCGCACAACCTGACATGCTGGCAGTCGGAGAACTTCCTGCAGTTTCCGCACAACGTCACGCTCACGCTGTCGCTTGGCAAGAAGTTCGAGGTGACCTATGTGAGCCTGCAGTTCTGCTCGCCACGGCCCGAGTCCATGGCCATCTACAAGTCCATGGACTACGGGCGCACGTGGGTGCCCTTCCAGTTCTACTCCACGCAGTGCCGCAAGATGTACAACCGGCCGCACCGCGCGCCCATTACCAAGCAGAACGAGCAGGAGGCCGTGTGCACCGACTCGCACACCGACATGCGCCCGCTTTCGGGCGGCCTCATCGCCTTCAGCACGCTGGACGGACGACCTTCGGCTCATGACTTCGACAACTCACCGGTGCTGCAGGACTGGGTCACAGCCACCGACATCCGTGTGGCCTTCAGCCGCTTGCACACTTTCGGCGACGAAAATGAGGATGACTCGGAGCTGGCGCGCGATTCGTACTTCTACGCCGTGTCCGACTTGCAGGTGGGCGGCCGCTGCAAGTGCAATGGCCACGCGGCTCGGTGCGTGCGCGACCGCGACGACAGCCTGGTATGCGACTGCAGGCACAACACGGCGGGCCCAGAATGCGACCGCTGCAAACCCTTTCACTACGACCGGCCCTGGCAGCGTGCCACGGCCCGCGAGGCCAACGAGTGCGTGGGTGAGTGGGGCGCTGCGGCTAAGCTGGCGGTGGGTGGGGACGCGGTAACGCAGCGGGGGTTCTGGGGAATCCCAGAAGCAGCCGGCGCCTGAAGATTTCGGGTTGCCGGGACGTGGCGGGAAGACCAGGAAACGCGTTCGGGAACGAGGAGGACCTGAGAGAGCTGAGAGTGAGTCCACTCTCTCTCGGTGCTTGCGGTGGATGCTGGGGTTTGTGCCCTGTGCTCTTCGCGAAACCAAGAAACAGCCGGACAAACGCTACCGGGGTTGGGAGTAGTGATCTGGAAAAAAAAAAATGTGGAAACGCTTTCATTGCCCCCCTCTCCGTTTGGCTAGTCCCTGAGATTCACCTCTGCGCCACCCCCCTTTCCTGTGGGAGCAGCTGGGCACACGGTTGGGGACACGGGCCCTGTTCCCAGGAAGTTTCAGCTCCAAAACTATAAATCCTTTGGGAGAAGTCAGGGCACTCTCTAGGTTGGGGCCAATTCAACACCCAACAAATATCACTCTCGCATTCTCCATTTGTCTTTTTATGGTTTGAGAAAATTTTCCTTTTGGCTTTTGAACAGCGTGTTTGTGTTAGCAAAAGAAGAGTGATGTGACTTCAATTAATTACTATCTACAGATTACAAAAGAGGGTTCAGTAACTATTTTGAACTAATTCAATCCTGGCCCCCAAAAAAGGAAGTATACCAGATTTTTTTTTTTTTTCTTAGTTTCAGGATTTGGTGAAATTAAACAGTTTTGAATTAACTGAGAGCCCAGCGTCTGGATTCTTAATGAAGTTTTAATTTCTAAAAGAGAAATCTGTCAAAACCTAGCACTGGTGAAGAGGCCTGGATCAGAAATGATGCTATAAAAAGGATACATACGTTTTATTTCTGAATTATACAACTTTGTTGCTGTAGAAATCCTCTGGCATGTATTTGTTACTCTGGGTGGTGGGGGTGGGGGTGGGGTAGGCTAGAGGTTTCTTAGTGTGAGATGTAAATTTCCAAATTTCACATTGATTGTGATGAAAATCATTATTGCCCATCAATGTGCCATTTGGTGAGCATCTTTTGTGAATATATAGCGCTTTCCTCTCCTACCCCTCCCCCCAGCCCCAAACAGCCAGCGTGAGTCTCTTCAATTGCTTCACCCTCTGAAGCACATTGCAGTTTGCTGGTCCACACAAACACACGTTTTAAGGTCTGGTTCTGATTAATTGTGTCATGTTGTTGTCGAATAGTTTGTGCCTCATGACTGCGGATGCAGACTTTTGAGCAGGCGAATGGAAAACATGTCTTGGAGGGTCGGGTCGGCACAGAGGCCCAGGCAGGCGCCCTGCTCTGCAGACGCCCGCGCCTCCTGTTGCACGAAGCAGCCTCCATTTTTACTCAATGTGACCTGCTTTTGCAGGCCTAATTGTTCATCCCCATCTTTCAAGGGACAGAGCCAACAGGATTCGGCAGAGTAGCTACACCCTGATTTAGTGGTCTTGGAGGATAAAGTTCCTTTGATCTGCTCAGTTCCCTTAGAAATGTTGGTTTTTCCCATCTCATCTGTTCCCTTCCTTTCTTCTTTTCTTTTCTTCCTTTTGTGCATGAAAACCCTTTATTGACATTTAAAGGGATTCCCAGGGTTTTGCTATCAGTTTTAGTTTGTGTATGCATATGAAAGATGACTTTGTATGGCCCCTGTCAGGGCCTAATTGGACAAATGCAAGTGAATACACTGAGGCAAATGAACTGAATGTCCTGGAAAAATGTTACTGGCTTCAAGATTCCTCTTAGCCTTGTCAATGTTCAATTTTCACCACCCCCATCTCTCCCTGTCACTTTGGGCCTTAAGACATAACTTGCATTTCTTATAAAGATAGCTGAGCACTTGAAATAATGTATAATTTGGGATATTTTGTCTTTCCACCAAATCACTGTGTACACAAATTACATTGACCCCCCCCCTTTTTTTTTTTTTGCCAAATTGAGCAATCAACATATTAACTAGTAATTAGCAAGTGTATGGGTTCAAAAAGTTTAATTAAGCCTAATAAGTACATAATCTACATGACAAATGATTGGCTAAAGATTTTTGGGGGGTGTTACTGAAGTTATTTTAATTTTGAGTAGTTAAAAGTATCTTTAAATCTTGTCAATTATTCAGTCATTTCATTAAAGCTAAGCCAATTCAACTCTGTTAAAGTTATTTATAGTTTCCTTTTTGAATAGATGTTCTGATACTTTGTAGATATAACTGGGAACATCAGATTGAAGTTCCCATAAAATCTTAATTGAAGTCTTAGCAATCTTTCCATCATTCTATAAAAGAGAAAGCTAGCAAGGACAATTTAGGAATGATTTACAATTAAAGATCGAGCTTTTCATGAAAAGGTCCTGTAGTGGAGGTATGTGAAACAATTAGTATTGGACAGGTGTTCTGAGATACTAAGGGGTACTGTGCTAGAAAAGCATTAGTAAGGCCATCAGACACTAACTTTATGCCAATGCCAGAGACAACCCCATAGAGTCCTATCTTGTGAATTTCACACTGTTGACCATAAAGTCAAGCTACCCAGACTATTTACAACTAAGATATAGTAAAGTGTATTTTTTTTAATTCCAAAAATCAGTCCTGATAAAAAAAATGGGTCACTATCACTGTGTCATCCTGGTTTTGCCTTATAAAATGATGAGACCTATAGTAGACTAAAGTGGCATATTTCTTTGCATTAATCTTCACTTCTCCCTAAAAATAACCCTAGAAACTTAAATCCTGTTGGTGTTACTTGATTCAATAGTCTTTCTGCATAGGGCTGATATAGGTACAGATTACTAAGAAATGCACATAGCCTATATGATGTCTTTGCTTTGGATTTTATTTCTGCTTTTCTTTTTGGCGGAACTGAGGACTGAACTCAGGCCCTTGAACTTGCCAGGTAATCACTTATTCTACTGAGCTATCTCCCCAGCCCTATTTCTGCTGGTAAGGTACATTTCCTTATTTCACTACAGAATAAGTGTGAAACTCTTGCAATGCCTAACTTTTTTTTTTTTTTTTTTTTTTTTTT
>PVJA010022629.1:0-33994 GCA_004027025.1 Myocastor coypus | reverse complement strand
TTTTTTTTTTTCTTTCTTTTTTCTATGCAACATCAATAGGGAGGTGGGTCATGCCCACACACTGTACTCTGTAGAATGATTGTGAGGACAATATGCAATATGTCAACTTTCGAAGAAAAGAAGGGGGAAAAGAAAAAAAAAGTGATGTGGATTTAGAAAGGTTAATGTTTAATTGTTTGATCAATCTTATATACCTATATGTATTAATCTAAACTGGTCTGATGATGAAAATATGTAATATAACCATTGTTAAATTTAAACAATAAAAAAATTAAAAAAAAAAATCCAACTAATAGACAAAAAAAAAAAAAAATACAAAACACGTAAGAAGTTTATCATATCCCAGGATTCATGTTTAGATACATTGCTCTCGCTAACATTTTCACTCTCTTTTTACCTATTTTGTCTTTTGTATTGCACTTTATATATTAAGTTTTTCAGAAAAAAAATAATGGATATCAAAGGCTGTGTTTGATTTTCTTTGCTCAACAGTATGGTCCAGGGATATCTATTTTTCCAAACTGATTCAGGTTTTCCCTTCCATATGGCAGAAGAGAACTCAACAGTATATAAAGATCACGTTTCCATTATGGCCTCATATGGTGAAGGACACAGAATGATTCCAAGATTTAGCTATCATTAACTGTTCCTCTAGAAATATGGGCATGGATATATCCCTTTGGTATGATGCCTCTTAATTTTTTTTTTTTTTTGGAAACCACCTCCAAGAACAGCTGAGTCCCGTGTAATGTCTATTTTCAGTTTTCAGAGGATTCTCCAGGCCAATTTCCATAGTCTTTGTGCCATTGATTCTCCCACCAAAACCAAAAAAGAAGCTTTTCATCCTGCAGTGTTGCAGCATTTGCTATTGTTTGTTTCTTGATGGAGTCATTCTTTCAGGACTGAGATGGATCTCACTCTGGTTTTACTTGTATTTCTTGAAGGGTCAGAAATTTTGCAAATGCATTCATTGGGTTATTTTAATTTCATCACCTGAGTAGTGTCTGTGTAGTTCAGGTGACCATTGTTTGATAGGATCTTGAAATTTGGGGGTCAAATTTTTAAAATTTTTTTTTTTTTTTTTTGGATCCTTGGCATAAATTTTTTCCCCATTCTGTAGGTCGTTCTCACATGCGTTGGTGGTTCCCTCTGCTGTCCAGACGCTTTGTACTTTCGTGTTACTTCCGTTGTTGACTCTTGGCATTATTTCAGGTGCAACTGATTTCTATTATGAAAGATTTACCTGCACCTATGTCTTCAAGTGTTTTATCTATTTTTTTTTCAGTAAATTCAGTATTTCTGTTCTAACATTTATGTCTTTGATCCCATTCTGATTTCAATGTTGCACATGATGAGAAACACAGGTCTAGCCAGCTTTCCCAGCACCATTTATTGAAGAGGCTGTCTTTCCTGTGGAAAATATTTGATCCCTCTGTCAAATATAAGGTAGCTGACTGTGCTTGGAAATGTATCTACATCTTATATTCTTTTCCACTGATCCACAAATTTATTTTTGTCTTACTTTCTTGTTGCTGAAACAAATGACACAACACCCTAAGTTAAGCAGGAAAAGTTTACTTGGCCTACAGTCCAGAATTGACTGGCTTCAGTCAGGGTAGGGTGGGATGGCAAAGGGATACTGTGGAGGAGAAGGCGTATGTTGTAGGCAAGAAGACAGGAAGGGCAGGCAAGGGCTAGCTGACAAGTGATGAGAGCAGCTTCTTCCCTGCCCTGTTGTGTTCCTTTTAGACAACGCAGTGTGTTTGTGGGGGGGGGCACTCCCTTCAGTGGACTGATTTAGTAGTCATAAACTCTTAATTCCAGCATCACACATTCTAGATCATGCCATCTGTGAGAGGACCATAGCTATGACTACAGATTTGGCAGGGTCGAGCCATAATGCTTTGCTTTGCTTTGCTTTGCTTTGCTTTGCTTTGCTTTGCTTTGTTCAGTTCTGTGTTCCTTTCCATTCCATTCCATTTTGTACCATTCCATTTTGTTTCGCTTTGCCAACACCATGGCATTTCTTCTCTTCTCTTTTCTTTCCTTTTCTTTTTTCTTTCTATTTTTGTTTTTCATTTCGTGTATTTTTACAGCGTCTGACTATGCAGTTTGCACTCATAGTGATCCTCCTGTTCTTGGCCTCCCCAGTGCTGGAATCATAGCATGTGCTACCACACCCAGACTCCTTCACCAGCTGTTTATTCCAGAGGCAAGGCTGGTGTGGCGTGTGCGACAGGGTTTCAAACTCTTGGTCCCAGAGCTTGCCAAAGCAGGCGCTTAGTCTGCCATGCTACCTGGCTGACCCCGAGCTCTTTTGCCAGCCCAATAATACCATGCTCTTTCTATAACTGTAACTCTGTAGTACAGCAGGATTTCTGGATCGTGATGCTATATGCCTGATGCTATTGCCCAAAGTTGCTTTTGCTCTTTTTGGTCTCCGAGTTCAATAAGAATTTCAAGGCTGCTTCCTGTAGTTCTATAAGGAGTGGTATGGCGATGCTGTTTTTGTTTGGGGTTGCGTTAAATGTATATCACAACATTATTTTGTTGAAAGAATGTCCATTTCAACTGTATTCCTCTGCCTATGTTGGAACCAGGGATGGGTCTTTCTTGTCTCCTGTGCGCTTTAATTTTCACTGCAGAGATCTTTCTCTTCCATTATTACGTTAGTTCTCCAGTCTTTCATTTCCATTAATGTTATTGTGGAAAAGGTCTTTTCCCTGATTTCTCTCTCAGTGGGTTTGTTGCTAGGGTACAGCAATGCTCCTGGTTTTTGAGCACTGTCTTTGTATCTTGCTATACTATTTGATTTGACTTTTAATTCTCAGAATCACCTCGTGGGGATTTTTGGATCTTCTATGTCTAGTATAATGTCACCTGCCAATAATAATTTAAAATCTTCTTTTCCCGTTTAGATCCCCTTTATTACTTTCTCCTGTGTAATTTCCCTGGCTAGTATTTCAAGAAGTATGTTGAACATCAGCAATGCTGCCAAACGTCTTTTTCTTGTTCTTGATTTTAGAAGGAAAGCTTTGAGCGCCTCTCTATTTAATATAAAGTTGGGCATTGGCTTACCATAGACAGTGTTGAGCACGTGGAGATAAGACATTGCATTCTCTTCAGGATTCTTTTTTCTTTTTTATCATAAGTGGATGTTGAATTTTGCCAAAAGATTTTTCTCCATCCTTTGAGGTCATTTTTGTCCTTGTTTTGTTTACATTATTGGTTTGTCTGTGTTGAGCCCGTCCTACACCACTGCAATGAATCCTACTTGATCATGATATACCATCTCGTTTATTATTTGCTGCACTCTGATTGGCAGCATCTTACTTAGATTTTTTTTTTTTTTTGCATCTGCATACATTTAAGAGATTGGCCTGTAGTTGTTTGTTTGTTGCTCTGGCTTCTGGTTTTGGAATCATTGTGATTCTTGCTCCTAGAAAGGATGTAAGGAATACTGCTTCCCATTCGCTTTCATTGAAGAGTTTGACAAGTAGTGACATTAGATCTTCTCTGCAGTTCTCCAAGACGTCTGGCAAGATAGCTCAGCAGTCTAAAGCACCTGCTTAGGCAAGTTTAGGAGACCATAAGGACCATGGTTCGATCCCCGGCAGCACATGCTGGGCTCTTCCCCACTCCCAGTGCAGGCTAATTCATAATCCATAATATAAATAAATAAATAAAGTTTAAAAAAATAAAATAAATAAATAAATAAAAATAATTTAAAAATAAAATAAATAAAGCTCTCTTTGGTAGTAAATCCATTGAGAACTTAGTTTTTCTTAATTGGTAGTTTATTTTGTTACTTTTTAAATTTCTTAATTGGTGGTTTATTTTATTATTTTTTAAATTTCACCTCCTAATAGTGGTTTATAGAGGAGTTTTATAACTTATTGTTTCAACTTCAATAGTTGATGTACATCCAGGGATTCACCCATTTCTTTGAATTTTCCGCTTCATTACAGTATATGTTCTCAAAGTAGCTACTAATAATCTGAATTTTGGCAGAACCTTTGCCATTTTCATTTCTAGCTATGTAGATTAAGGTCTTTCATAATTGTGTTGAGATTGGCTGCAAGTTTCCCTATTTTACTTAATTTTTCAAGGGTTCAAGCTTGCATTGAGGACCATATCTCCATGACACAGCATTTGCTTGGTGAGTGCCAGGTCGTGAATTCAATTCCTGATATAGAAAGAGAAGAAGAAGAAGAAGAAGAAGAAGAAGAAGAAGAAGAAGAAGAAGAAGAAGAAGAAGAAGAAGAAGAAGAAGAAGAAGAAGAAGAAGAAGAAGAAGAAGAGGAAGAAGAAGAAGAACAAGAAGAAGAACAAGAACAAGAAGAACAAGAAGAAGAAAGAAAAAAGAAAGAAAGAAAGAAAAAGAAAGAAAGAAAGAAAGAGTGCCAGTTATTCACTGTGTGCACTGTTTTTAGTCTGTTTCATCAACTGCTAATCGTATCTATATCCTTTCCTTTCTTTCTTTTTTTTTTTTTCTTTCTTTCAATTCTGTTTTTTTTTTTTTTTTTGTCTTTTTGAGACAGGGTCTCACTATGCAGTTGAGGCTGGCCTTGAGCTCACTTTTGTAGCCCAGGCTGGTCTCTAACTCGCACCAATCCTCCTGCCTCTGCTGTGTTAATTTGGATATGGCACAATATATATGCATGCATGTTTATAGTGCTAACTCTTTGTGCTTAACTGATGCTTTAGACAATGTGTAAGGAGGTTCTCTTCTGATTAGTGTTGGCTTTAAATCCACTTTCTCTAAAATTAGGATAGGAGCTCCTGCTTTTGGTAGGTTCTTGTTGCATGAAATATTGTTTTCCAATGTATGACTTTTAATACATGGGTTTCTTTTGAAGGAAATATGTTTGTTATTCTGCATCCTATTGCGTTTTGTTTCTTGATCCGTTATGGCAGTTAGTGGTTTTTGATTAGAGAGCAGAGACTCCTCCCAGGGAGCGTTATCACAGAGACTGGTCTTTCCTTGCCTCGAGTTTCCTATTAGAAATTTTTCCCCCTGCTGGTTGGCTGTTCATCCCACTAGGCACATTCATTTCTTGATTTATTTGTGTCATTGGCTCCATCTTCTCTTTCTAGTCCTGGCGTAGTGGTCATTAATTCCACCTCTTTGTGCTTTTTGTTATGAAGATGCCTTAGTTCTCCACAATCTTAAGGAACAGTTTTGGAGGACGCATAAGTCGGGGTGGGGAGTTTTATGTTTTAGGACTTGGAAACAAGTGTCCGAGGCCTCCAGGCCCTTCAGGGTTCTGTAGACAAGTCTTCTCCAGTTCTCATGCATTTATCTTTCTTTGTGATTGACCTCACTTCATTAATGGCTTTTAGGATCTTGTCCCTGTGAGGAAGTACTGGAACAGCGAGACCTTAGTTCCTGAGCTTTCTTTTTCCCACACCTCTGGACAGAACCCGGATCTTGGAACACACTCTGTGACTGTAGCATTGGAAAAATTAAGTTCATGAACTAAGATGCCACCGCCTATTGTGTTGAGAGGTTCTCTTCTGATCATGGCTTTTGGGGATCAAGTATCCCACACTTGTCTGTACGATTTTTTGTTCTTATATTTGGAGTTTTCTGCCATGAGTGGTGTGAAAAGGCTTTCTGTGCCATGTGTATTGCATTCTGATTTTGCATCATCTAGCAGTGGGTTCATTTTTCATGGTCTCTTATTTTTTTTTAGTGTGTCTTTGAGTAGCTGGTCTTTGAAGGCTTGGTTGTCTTTTAACTCTGAAAGTCTGCCTCTGTATTTATCAGTCCTTCCCGTGCTTCCAGTATGATCTTCAACTCTCTGGATAGTTGACTGCAACATTTTCATGAACTTTAATTCTTTAGAAAACTGGTCGTTCATGTTTGGCATCATTTTCTTGACCTGATCTAGCATTTAGTTCAACTCTTCTGAAAGTTCTTGTATCTTTTGGGTCATTACTTCCATTAGCTAATTAGTAATATCTTCTCCAACCCTGCCTCGTACCTCTCTGAGCTGTTTTCTAACCTTCGTTGACTTCTCAGTCTGGGTGTGTGGATTATATATTTTCACCCTTGGTTTCCTGTAGGTTAGCTTCGAGGGATCTAGAAGTTGGAAGTGGTATTTCGCCACCTTTTTCCTGATAGTATTATTTTCTATTTGTTTGCTTAGTGTTATGCTGTAGATCAGGGGATTACAGTGCACAGAATTTGCAAGTAACACAGAAATCTCATTCGTTGCTTTTCAGTGATGCATTTAGGACATGACTAACTACAGTTCTTTGCTACAACCCCAAGATCTGACTCCCTTGAATAATTACAAAAGTAATTATTGGGCTACAAAAGTGAGCTCAAGGCCAGCCTCAACTGCATAGCAAGGCCCTGTCTGAAAAAGACAAAAAAAAAAAAAAAAAAAAAAAAAAAAAAAAAAAAAAAAAAAAAAAAAAAAAAAAAAAAAAAAAAAAAAAAAAAAAAAAAAAAAAAAAAAAAAAAAAAAAAAAAAAAAAAAAAAAAAAAAAAAAAAAAAAAAAAGAAGAAGAAGAAAGAAAGAAAGAAAAAAAAGAAAAAGAAAGGAAAGGATACGGATACGATTCGCAGTTGATGAAACAGACTAAAAACAGTACACGCAGTGAATAACTGGCACTCTTTCTTCCCTCTTCTTCTTCTTCTTCTTCTTCTTCTTCTTCTTCTTCTTCTTCTTCTTCTTCTTCTTCTTCTTCTTCTTCTTCTTCTTCTTCTTCTTCTTCTTCTTCTTCTTCTTCTTCTTCTTCTGTATCAGGAATTGAATTCAAGACCTGGCACTCACCGAGCAAATGCTGTGTCATGGCAGGAGAGGATGCAGCGTACTTAACTCAGTAACCAAATTCTCTACAGCTGTCCTCTGGCATTATTAGTGTCTCAAAGGTAGGCTGAATGTTGGCTTACAGAGAAGTAGTGACAATTATGGGGCATTCTTAATGTCAAGAGGGCCAGTCTATAGTATATCCAGTATGAAGTAGAAATTAAGAAACCATAAGAACCAGGCTCTATGCTTGATCTAGAGAAGAAGTCCTTGAGTGTGGTGTGGCCATGAAGGAAAACCAGATGCTGACTTACACCTAAGAGAGAGAGGCAGGACTCTGGCAGAGTAGCATGGAATCCAAGTCAGATCTCAGAATTAGTTATCAGTGGATTCTCAAAGCTTTAACCTTATGCTATTAAACATACGTCGTCTGAAATGTGGGCATACAAAAGGAGAGCTATGAATCCTTGAACTCCATGATATCAGGAAGAGAAAAAAGAAGCAGAGCAAGGCTCCTTAGTGAGAGGACAGAGGGTATTTATAGATGTAAAAGAAGATGAAAAGGTAAAACATGAAACAATAGAAGACAAACAGAAAAGGAAGGCTAAAGTAAATCACAGATTACAAAACAAGAGAGAAACAATTAAAGGACGAAAAATTAAAAGGAAAAAGACAAAAAGTGAAAAGGAAGGAAAAAAGAAGTTATAAGAAGCAAGACTAAGGAGAGTCACCTAGAGAGAAAACATTCTCTCAGGCTTTCACAGAGAGCAAATTGGTGAAGCAATGGCCTTGATTCATCCAGATGGCTGACACGGACAAAAGTTCTCCAAACTGTAGTACCTGGTTTCAAGGTAAATCCTGAGGGCACCTGACTGACTTTGTTACATGTTTTGTTACATAGGTCTTGCTTTATCTTGGCATTAACCATCCTGCAGAAAAGTTTAACCACAAGGTATACAAAGTAAAGCCATGTCGATATGCTGAGCTGTAAAAGGCTGAAGTCAAGAGCTTCTGACATTGTCAGTTTTGCTGATAACCCACTACTATTATGAAATATTGAACTATTCATACAACCACTTTCTCTTAGTTCAATGAGAAAAAATACTTGTACTAATAGTGTTTAGAAAAGTTATCATGTTTTCATCTTGTAATCTGAACAACTATTATGAAGTCAAAAATATGCATTGTATTCATTATTAGGGCTGTCCTACTAACATGATTTAAAAGTGTGAAAAAAAAAAAAAAAAAGAAGCAAGACAAAAATACAAAAATACACAAGAAGATTCCCCCAGGCTTGGAGTATTCCTCAAGAAGAAAAGATGAAAAGAAAGAACAGGAAAAAAACAAAAGAAAACAAAAAAACTCGAGCAATACATATGTTCACAAAAAACAACAATGTTAACCTAACATAAATGTTAAGAAATCAAACAAAAAATGATAAATGAAAAGGAAATTATTCTGTGATTTTCCAGGTATCTGCAGTTTTAGGGTAGCACCCAGTTCACAGTGGGGCCCTGTTGCACTGGCAAGCAGAAAAGGTAATCAGAACCCAGGAACATCCCGTGCTGGAGGGAGTCACTAGGGTTAGCCTGAGATTGATAACTTAGCTGCCCTCAAAGACAGCCTGAGTCTATCTGCTCCTGCCGTCTAACCGTGGGGTGGGGCCTGAGTCCCTTAGATTAAACCCCTCTGGAGGTCTCTTGCCAGCCTACCTACTGCTCCTGAATGGCAGTTATTTCTCACTGCCAACTTTATCCAGTCACTGTGGGTGGGTAGGCCTGGGAGTTATGGGCTGCTGCTGCCAGCCTAGGTAGCTCTGAGTCCTAGATTCAGTTGACCCCTTCCTGAAACTATGCTGGCCCACTCTTTCCAGGGGTATGGCAGGCACCTGAACTAGAATTGCTCAAGAGCTCCTGCAGCAGTCAGCATCCGGTGCTCCAGCCAGTGTTGTGTTTCTCCCTTAAGGCTTCTGGAGTCCCTACTCTTACTTTGTCTCTGTAGATTCAGTCTCCCCTTCCCCTGACTCGCTCAAGTCAGGAGCCAGCAGGAAAGTGCAGACTGCCCCTTCCTCTGTCTGCACTGTATTCTGCCTAGTACGATTCCCCATCAATGATACATGCTTCCTTTTCCTTTCAATTTTTCTCTCTTAGAGAAAGTAATGCGTTAGTTTGGGGCCTTGGCTGTGGTACTGACTTTTGAGGGGATGAAAACAAATTATAATCCCTTTAAGGCACAGACCGGAAAACCTTAAGTGCCGTTTCTCTTACATTCTATTTACTAAACTAAGGCGTCAGTTCAGATTGGCTATGAATGGAGAATACACATCTCTTGGAGATGAGAGGTGCAAAGTTACCTTAAGAAAGAACTTGCAGGCTGAGAACATCCTTGTCGCCACCTTGGGACATAATCCTTCCAAGTGGATGTGGAACAGGAAGCCGTTACTTCACCTAGACTGCTTTCGCGGGTTGCTCTGCTCACTCTGAGTGGCTGCCCTCCTGTGTGTGATCCACACCCATCACCATATTCCCATTTCACCAACTAGGAAAGGAAAACATGGAAGAACTACGGGCCTCATTCTTAACTGCATATCCTGGAGTCGAACTGTGGAAAAATGTGCCTTGAAATTGTACGAGTCCTTAGCCGGGCGTGGTAGTGCACGCCTGTAATCCCACCACTTGAGAGGCTGAGGCAGGAAGATCGCTCTGAGTTTGAGACAAGCCTGGGCTACAAAAGTGAGCTCAAGCTCAGCCTGAAGTGCATAGCAAGACCCTGTCTCAAAAAGCAAACAATAACAACAAAAAATTGTAGGAGTCCTCGACGGAATGTCAGGGCCTGCTGGCCAAAGGACAGAAGGCGCCTGCACCTCAGAGCCACTTAAGCTGGAGACCGAGAGGCTGAGGAACAGAAAATGGCACCCAAGGCGGGCAGTGTGAGGCCAGAGCTTCAGCAGGATTTAGAGGTTTCAGAGCCCTTGCTGCCTCAGGGGCCCTGAGTCAGGGTTATCAGACTGCAGGTGGGGAGAAGAAGGCATCCGAGTAGGGAAGCAGAAGGGGCCAACATGAGAAATACGCTGCACATAGAGGATAAATCAGAAAAGGAAAGACTCTAAACACATTAAATATCATGGAAGCTGATTACTCACTGTCTGAGGTACAATCTGAGCACAGGGCAAAGGGCTGGAGAGA
This sequence comes from Myocastor coypus, assembly GCA_004027025.1. Taxonomy (NCBI): domain Eukaryota; kingdom Metazoa; phylum Chordata; class Mammalia; order Rodentia; family Myocastoridae; genus Myocastor; species Myocastor coypus. Next base: position 24,048 of record PVJA010022629.1, on the reverse strand, counting down.
TAGCTCTGTGGCCTAAGCCTTTGCCTGGCAAGCACAAGGACCTGGGTTTGATACCCGAGTACTACATGCCACGCTGTCCTGCTGTGCCATTATTCAGGCCACAGAAACCAAGCGTGACAGCACAAGCCTGTAATGTCAGCACTGGGGAGGCTCAGATAGGAGGACCACTACAAGTCCAAGCTGTGCAGCAAGATCCTGTACCAAATATATAAAAACAATTTTTTTTTTATTTTTATTACTTTTAATAACATAAGAATATGACAGTTTCAAAACACGTTAGTACAACATTTCCAATATTTGATACAATGCAAATTGTTGTCCTTCTATTCGTTATCCAGAGCACAGGGTGTAGACGTTATATTTTTTGAAATCATTAGTGGTACAAAAAATTTCTTCTCATTGAACTAAGAAAAAGTAGTTGTATACATAATCCAACATTTGATAATCACAGTGGGTTAATGGCTAAACTGGCAATGGTGAAAGCTGTTGGTTTAAGCCTTTTACAGGTCAGTTTTCTAATCTAGCTTTCTGTTGTATGAATTGTGCTTAAGCTTTTCTGCTGGGTGGTTAAGGGCAAGTTTAAGCAAGACGTGTATAGCAAAACATGTAGTTTTTGCATCTCCCAAGGTCAGTCAGATCCCCTCAGGATTTACTTTGAAACCATGTACGGTGCTTTGCAGGACTGTTGTCAGTGTCAGCTGTCTGGATGAGTCACGGCCATTGCTTGCCCAGTTTGCTCTCTGTGAAAGCCTGAGAGAATGTTTTCTCTTAGGTGACTCTCCTTAGGCACACCATATATCTTCAATCCCTTTCCTTTATAGCCCTATAATCTCCTTGAACAGAAAATTTGGGAAACCACTGCGTTATAGGATGTTATAGCACAGCTTCTCTTATGTCCTGAGTCCTCGCTGACCTTGAAGGACTAGGACCAAAATAATTGGCTCTCCTTGTACCTCTTTTTCTCTAATTTTTGGTCTGTAAACTTATATTCTTAACCTTCCAGAAGAAAAGCTTAGTGATACTATTACTCTATAACAGAGATACTTGAGCAAAACATCACTATCTTTCTGAGTATCAAACATCTTAGACTTAACTTGAAATTGGTATTTACTACCAATCATTGATATTTTAATAAATCTCTATAGATTGTGATAAAAGCAGTTATACATTTTGCACATTTAGAAATCTAAGTATATACAAAATTGTAGCCAGTCAATCCTATGGCATTTTTCCTAGTATGTTACTCTCACTTAATAGCCCTTTTTGTTTTCTTACAAACCAACCATTTACTTGAGAGAGGAGGCAGAATAACTGAAATTACTTGAGAAGCAGTACACATCTAAAAGACCCTAGTGACAGGCATTCCAAGCATGTTTTTACTGTTACACAGTGCTATGCTCAGTGTCAAATTCATTTTGCAGGTTCCTAGGAACATTATCTAATGCACCCTGTGTATATAAGTGCATGGCTTTGCCCCTGCCAATCTTTCCGTTTTTCTGCTTGCTGTGACTTCATTGTTTAACCCTTAAGCCCTTGATTCCCATTCAGCTGTGTAATGTCTCTCCATTTTTATTTCTTCTTTTGAGTCCTTACACTAGGAAGACTATACGATATTTACACATGTAGGTCTGGTTTATTTAACTTATGAGTACATGTTCAAGATACATTCATTTATATATGAAGTCTTCTAGTTTATCATTCTTTATAGCTGAGTGATATTCCATTGTATAAAAGTACCACATCTTTTTCAACCGGTCTTCAGATGATGGACATTTTGGTTGCTTCCAACATTTGGCTGTTACAAATTGTGTTGCTATAAACATAGGTGCACAGATAGCACTATGGTATGATGTTTTCAGTTCTTCTAGGAAAATTTCCAGTAGGGAGATAGCTGGGTTGAATGGGATTTCTAGTTCTAGTCTTTTAAGTAGTCTCCACACTGTTCTCCACAATAGTTGCACCAATCTGCATTCCGACCAGCAGTGGAGAAGGGTTCCTTTTTCCCCACAGCCTCTCCAACATTTGCTGAAAGCAAGCCAGGAAGCATTACAATTGTTGACGTAAAGTTATTCTACAAAGCTACAGTGATAAAATCAGCATGGTACTGGCAAAAAAAAGAAAAAACAATAGGCCTGAGGATCAGTGGAATAGACTAGAAGATGCAGAAGCAAATACAAACACACTCAGCCACCTTATCTTTGACAAGGGGGCCAAACATGCTTACTGGAAGAAAGACAGCCTCTTTAACAAATGGTGCTGGAAAAACTGCCTCTCCACATGGCTGAAAACTAAAAGCTTGACCTAAGTCTATCACCATGCACTAAACCAAAGTCAAAATGGATTAAAAGTCTAAATATCAAAAGAGAAAAATTAAATCTCCTGGAAGAAAAAGTGAGAGAAAATCTTGAAGACATTGAGGTAGGCAAAGTGTTCTTGGAGAAAAATCAAAATTCATGTTTAACAGTTGAAAGAATCAATAACTGAGACCTCCTGTGGCTAGGAAGTTTTTTTTCAACTCAAAAGAAGTTACCAACAGAGTGAAAAGACAACCCATAAATTTCAAAAAAAAATTTAACTGATAAGTGTTCAGACAATGGTCTTCTATCTATCTAGAATCTATAAAGAACTAGAAATCATTAGGTTCCCAAATTTCAAAGAACAAATCCAGAAATGGATATCTGAGATGAAGACACACTTCTCAGACAAAGAAATTCAAGTCTATAAACCCATGAAGAAATGCTCCACTTCACCAGACATTTGTGAAGTGTGAATGAAAACAACACTTAGATACCATCTCACCCCAGAAAATAATAATAAAAAAAAGTGAACACTAGGAAAATCTTTCTTGAACTCCAGTCTTGAAAAAAAAAATAATCCTAGGAATATTGGATTGAACCCATACTTTCAATGTGATGGCTATAAGCATAGTGATTTAGATGAACACAATATGTTATTAGTATCCTTTCGCAGTATATAGTAGTGTTTCTCATGGGCAGGTGGTGCATGTGGATCGCGTAGCTGACGGCCAGCCCTGTCTCCTCCCCTCTCTGATCTTCCCAAGTCTTGCTGGCCTTCCTAGCTTCCAAAGGTGTTTTCATTTTGTTTCCTTTTTCATTCCTTCAGTTCTTCTCTTTTCCATCCCTGACGGAGACCCCTGAAGTGAGTCCATGATGACCTGCCAGGTATTATGGGCACGGTGGAAAGAAGGTGCAAGAGACAGTCCACTGGCGACATCTGTGCTGAGGACAGTGCTGAAGGGTAGTGGGAGATTCTGGGAACAAGGGTGACTGGTGGCCGCTGGGGCTAGGAGGAAGAGCAAAGCGTTCCTGTACGGGTGAGACCGGGTCCGCAAGGAGATCGGAGCTTCTGCACGTAAACTCTGTGCTGTGCCACTGGGCTGCCTGAAATGCCTCGCCAGCCTCTGTGGGCCTCCTCTTGCCCTGCGGATGCCTCGGTATCACTCGCCGTAGGGCCACAGTTGAGACCACAAGAAAGCAGGGGTTTTCTGTGATCCAGTCAGGCTCAAAGGGCAGGAAAAGGACAGGTTTGAACTTCCCGGGGACTTGGCTGATCGGCTGTCATCCCCGATCATGTCCCCTCCTTGGCTTTCCTCCCTCCTCTTCCCCCTTCCTTCATCTCTTTTTCTCCTTTTCATTTGAAAAAAGTTTTACACTTTTTCATATTATTGATATTTTATTGTGCTTTTTACTTATATCTTGATGTACTCTTTTATGAGGAGCATGCCCTGAGGGCATGTGGTGCTGAGGATCAAACCATGGTCCCCTGTGCCTGCCTAAACTTGCTTAAGCAGGTACTTTAGACTGCTGAGTGATCTCGCCACCTATTTGTCAAATAAGAGAAATTATGCATACTTAGGCTTGGTTGTCTACTTCATTTTGCTTAATTTTAGGTCTTAATGTGTATCCTTTTTTTCTATGATTGTTCAGTATTTATCATTATTTATGGCATAATAATACTCCACTATATATAAATTACATTTTCTTTCTTCACTCACCTGTCAGTGGGCATATGGACCACTGTGATGATTTAGTTATTGTAAAGCATGTTGCTATCATTTTGTGTATCATTATAGTTTGATTATCTTAATGCTTTTTGGGAAAACAGAGGAGGTATTCCTCCATCAAGCATTTTAAGTTTGTAAGACATTTCCATATGGATGTCTACAGTGGTTGTACAAGTTGACAGGGCCACCAGCAGTGTAGATAGGCTCCAGCACTCCACCTCAATATCTGCTGTTGTTCATCTCTCATTATTAAGAATCTCATTGTCAGTAACAATCTGCTAATATTGATAATAACCACCTTTTTTGGAGAAAGATGGTATCACAGAGTTGTTTTAATTTGTAATGATGTAGTGGTCAGTGAGGTTAAATATTGTCTCATGTTTTTATTGACCTTTTCTACATCTTCTATAAATTGCTTAATCATTTCTGTTGCTCAATTTTCTGTTCTTTTTTTTTTTTAATGTACTTGATACGAGGCCTCACTATGCAGCTCAGACTCACAGTGATCCTCTTGTTTTCAGCCTCCCCATTGCTGAAATTAGAGGTATGTACCACGACACCCAGACTCAGCTGTGACTCAGTGTGGCATGTGGTACTAGGGCTCGATCCCCAGACCCTGCGCTTGTGTAAGCAGGTGCTTAGTGCTCATTTCTTGATTAGGTCTTTCTCTCTCTCTTTTAAATCTCCATTGTTTAAGCTATCTCTTAATTCCTTTGCTGTACAGAAGGTTTTTTTTAATTTGACAGTAACCCAGCTTTTAATTCTTAGAGTTATTTCTTATGCAGTTGGGTCTTCTTATTTCTTATTCAGTCTTATTCAGAAAATTCTTGACTACCTCTATATCTTCAGAGATTCTACACATTTTATGCTTTTGTATATTTCTTTAAATTTTTGTTCCCTTTTGATTTTGAACATTGTGAGACATGTGGCTCTACCCTCAGTCTTCTGCATGTGGATATTTGACTTTATCAAGGAGGCCGTGTCCTCTAGTGTATGTTTTGGCACCTTTGTCAGTAATCAAGCAGCTAGTGTATCCACTGGTAGGATTGCTTCTGCTCTCTGTATTCTGTTATAATCTTCCATTCGTGTTTTTGTTTCAATAGCATACAGTTTTTATAACTTTTAGCGATATCTTACTAATGTAACTTCAAATTTGGCAGTTTGATGCTTTTTATTTGGCTTTTGTTTTTAACCCAAGATTGCTTTTGCTGTTCTATGTCTCTTCTGATTGTGTATGAATTTTAATACTCTTTTCTCTAGTTTTGCTTTGGGCTGTGCTAAATGTATGTATCAGTCTTGGAAATAGAGGCTTTTATTTTATTTTATTTTATTTTATTTTATTTGTGGGACTGGGGTTCGAACTCATGAGCTTGCACTTTCCAGGGGGCACTTGTGTGCCACGGTTATCTCCCCAGCCCTGGAAATGCAGGTATTTTTATTACATTAGCTCTGATTATACTGGAGTAAAGATATTGTTCCATTTCTAGATATCCTCGTGGATGACCTTTTCAGAGTGATGAAATTTTCATTGCAGAGGACTTATACTTCCTTGGTTAGGTTAATTCCTGAATATTTAATTTTTCTTGATGCTATTATAAATGTTATTGTATCCCTAATTGCTTTCTCATTGACTTGTTATTAGTATATAAAATGTTTTTGACCATGTTGGTTTTATATCATGCTACATTATTTAGTTTGGTTATTAATTCTAAGTGGTGTTTTGATGAAGTATTTTTGGTCTTGAAAATAGAAGATCAATGGTGTAATCTGCATATTATGATAATTAAACTTTGTCATTTCTTATAAATCTTCTTTATTTTTTCTCTTACCTGATTGATCTGGCTGATGTGTCAAGGACTATTTTAAACAGTAGCAGTGGCAATTGACATTCTTGTCTTCTTCCTGATTTTAGAGAGAAATCTTTTGTTCCTGCCACTCCCACTGGCCATGATGTTGGCAGGAGACTGATCACAAATGGCCTTCATCTGACTGACATGTAATACTTTTACTCCTGTTTTACTCAGGGCTTCTACAGTGAATGGATGTGGGATTTTGTCAAATGTTTTTTTTCTGTTACCATTAAGATAATCACGTGATTTTTGTCCTCACTTCCTAATGCAACAGATTACATTAATTAATTGAAGTGTATCAAACCATAATTGCATTCCTTGGATGAAGCCTACTTGGTCAAGGTCATTTTGTTGATTTGTCCAGTTATATTTGACAATATCTTGTTGAAGATTCTTGTATCTCTCTGTGTTGATTACAGAGATTAGTTCTCTTTTCTGATAGGATCCTCCTCTCATTTGGAATTAGGGTTTCATTAGCTTCCAGGAATGACTTCTGTAGCATTTTTTTTTCAATTTCATTAAAGAGTTTAAGAAAGGTCTCAAACTTACAATTGGACACTGAACCATCAGCTCCTGGGATTTTTTAATCGATGTTTTATTTTTGTGGGACCAGGGTTCAAACTCACAACCTTGCACTTGCAAAGCTGGCACTTGTGCCACGGAGCTATCTCCCGAGCCCCGATAATTTCTTTTATTACCATTTTGCTATTGTCTGTAATTCTTCTTGATTAATTCTTGTAATATATATATATATATATATATATATATATATATATATATATATATATTTCAAAGAATTTCTCTACTTCTTTGAGTAGCTGCTAATAATTTTCTGAATTTTGGCATTGATTTTGGTTTAACCTTTTCACTTTAAATCCATGATTCGTGGGGAGTATTTTTCTTCTTTGGGGGAATATGACTCAGGGTTAGCCTATTTTGTGTATTCTTCCAAAGAACTAGGAATTTGATTATTATATTCTGTGGTTTTCTTTATGTTTTATTTTGTTTTTAATCTCTATTTCATTGAATCCTGATCTGGTCTTTCTAATTTCCTTCCATGTGCTAGCTCTGGATGTAGATTTTTCTTGTTTTTTTAAGAGCTTGAGTTACAACATTAGGTTATTATTTGGTTTTGCTCTGTTTATCCAATGTGGGCATTTACAGCTATAAACTTTATTACTAGAACTGCTTTCATCAGGTCCCAGAAATTCTGGCATGTTGCATTATTACTTAAATATCCTACTGATTTTATTTCTGTCTTGAATTCTTTTATGACCCATCAATCATTCAAGACCATGCTGTTTAGTTTAAATGTATTTGCCTAACCCTTGTGGATTATTTTGGCATTGATTTCTATTTTCTCACTGAACTATGATGTTATAACATGGATAAAAAGTTTTAATTCTTTTGCATTTACCTAAACATACTGGCTATCCATGGCTTAATTTGGAGAAAGTCTCATGAGCTGCTACGAAAAAATTTATATTCTGTTGTTGGGTGGATATTTCTGTAAAGATCTGTGAAGTCCATCTGTGTGAAGATGAAGTTTAGGTGTGATATTTCTTTATTGATTTTTTTGGTTTCATTGATGTATTTGTGATAAGGGAGTATGGACGTCCTCTATTACAATTATGTCAAAGTTTATCTGATCTTTTATGTCCAATAGTTTTATGCAGGAGGACATACTATTGTTTGGTGCATATATGTTTATACTTGTTATCTCTGATGCTTCTGTTTACTAATAGGTGATGTCCTTTTTTGTTCCTTCTGATAACTTTTACGTTGAGGTCCACTTTGAATGAAAATACAACAGCTATTTCTCCTTGTTTTGGGGTTCTTGTTGCAAGTGACGCTGTTTTCCATCCTTTAATTTTTAGTCTATAATTTTTTTTGTGTTAAGCTTTTTTATACAGCGTACCATTAGATTTTGTTTCTGAATTCATTCTGCTAGTGTGTACTACTTATTGGACATTGCTACTATTGGCATTGATGATTATAACAGATAGGTTTTGACTTAGTCTTGTCCTTCTGTTATTTTCCTGGTGCTGTGTTTCCTTCCCATATACTTAATTGGAAGCCACACTTCTTTTATTTATCATTTATTGTATTAGAACTTGTAATGTTATCAGCTTCATTATCACTTTCTAGAATATCCTTTAGGATTTTTTGCAGTGCTTGTTTGGTGCTCTTGAAATTTTTAGGTGCACTATATCAAGGAAATATTTCTTAATCAAGTTTGAATGATATTTCAACAAGGTATACAACTCAGTTTGGAAGTTGTTTTCAGTTGAATTGAAACACTTCACTCTAAGTTCTTCCTGTATATACTGTTAGCGTTGGAGACTCTACTATGATTTGAATAGATTTTTTTCTTTAATTATGATTTGTTATTTTTCTCTAAATACTTTCATTCAAACCTGGAAATGAACTTGCAACATGACACTTACCAGACAGTTACCATGCCACTGAGCTATGTCCAGCTCTGAAAGCTTTTAAAATATTGCTATTGTGTTGAATTTCTGATATTTTAACTATAGCTTTCTAATCGTGGATTTTGGAGTTCTATAAGCCTCATGTGTCTGTATATTGAATTATTTTTTCCGTATTTGTAATGTTTTATTCTTTAAAGTTTTCTATGATCCTTTTCTTGTATTCTGAGTTTTCAATATTTACAGTTAATATTTCACTGGTCTTTATTGCGTGAACTAGAAGTTATTGCATTTTTTTTTCATGTTCTCTTGTCATTATGGTACTTTGCATTGACTAACAACCACAACCCTGTCTTCTACACTGGCTGCTTCTGTTGCCTATACTTTTAAACAAAAGCAGTAGGCAAAAAAACAATAAGAAAATTAGTAGAAGAAAATTTAAGAAGCTTCTTAGTGAACCATTTAGAAGAGAGACAGAGAGACAGACAGAGACAGAGACAGAGACCAACAGAGAAGAATGAAGAAAGTGTTACAGAGGAAGATTTTAAGAAAGACAAAGATAATTTCAAAAAGGAAAAACAGGAAAATAATACAGAAAACTCCACTAACAACCAATTGGGGGGTAAAAAACATAAACAATAGGAGAGAGGAAAAATAATGAGTTCAGAGGAAAGAATATTGTTCCTATGTATTTCCCAATAAACAGTTTACTTCTATGATCTGAGATCTTTAAAATACAGCAAATTATACCCTGATTTATAGCCAGTGGGTTTGAGAGGCAACTTTTTTCCGTAAACCTTGGATCATGGCAACCTTCCAACCCAAAATATTTCCCCATGTCTCACTGGTGGAGGGGGAAATGATCAAAGCACTGTTGTTCACTGGAAGTATGCAGTGGAGTGGGAGGACTCAAGCAGGCTACTGGATTCAGTGTCACCACCTTCAGATCCTGCCATCTTTGAAGGTCACGTCTGCCAAGCTGGTTCTCTCACGATAGACTTCAGGCCCATGTCCCGCCTGACAGGTGCTTAAGCTTCTCAGTAATCCTACGCCTATCCCATACCTTCTCATCGTCTGTCTCCCGTTACTGTCTATCTCATTTAGTCACTTTCTTAGGACAACATCTCAGTGCTGGAGTGAAGTTATAGTATAGTTGTTCTCTGCGTCATTGCTAAATAGCTAACCACTTCCTAAAGTTGTGCTTGATTAAATATACCTCTTGCCTTACTACCTTTGATAATATGGTAGGCCCTACCTAGATTACTGCCTAGATTCTATTCTTCCATGAAGTATCCTGACATGACAAAACTCCATTTGTCATGTTGCTATTTCATTTTATTCTATTTTAATTTTATTAATTTTAATAACAAAGAAATAACAGTGAGACAGCTTCAAAATACGTTAGTAGGACAGCCACAATATTTAATACAATGAATATTGTTGTCTTCACAGTAGTTGCTCAGAATACAAGATGCAAACATGATAACTTTTATAAACACTATTAGTACAAATATTTCTTCTCACTGCACTAAGAGAAACTAGTTGTATGTATAGCCTAGTAGCCTATAATAGCAGTGTCACTTAGACTACTGAGTTATCTCCTGAGTCCACTTCTCATTTCCCGTGCTCCCTCTCCTCTCCTTCCCGAATGCCCTGATTATGTTGCTTCTCAGGTATCAGCAGAACTGGCAATGTTGGAAGCTGTTAACTTGAGCCTTCCACAGCTCCACATATTAATATGGCCTTACTTTTTATACCTTGTGGTTACTTTTCTGCTGGATGGCTAAGACCAAGATAAAGCAAGACCTATAGAACAAAAAAATGTAACTTTTGTACCTGACAAGGTCCATCAAATCCCCTCAGGATTTGCCTGGAAACCATGTACAGTGTTTTGCAGATCTTTTGTCAATGTCAGTGGTCTGGATGAGTCACAGCCATTGCTTGATCAATTTGCTCTCTGTGAAATCCTGAGGAAAGGGATCAACAACAGGTAGTGTTCCTAAGGAAAGTCGCCTAGAGAGAAAACATGGTGTTATTTAAAAAAAAATTTTTTTTACACAAGTCATGAACTAACTTGGGGCTAGTGTTTCTAATCTATCAATAATTTCTCCAAGAAGTTACAGACTCTGTGGGGCCATTGTTCACCTGTCCCCAAGACAGAAACAGCATGCAGAAGAGTGTCCCCATAGGAAAGGTGTTCAACCCATGCCATCCAAGAGGAGCAAGAAGGTGGGCGTTCAGTAAAATGGAAAACCATTTCCGGGTAACACCCTCACTGGCCTGCCACTTCTAAGCAGGTCCTGCCTCCTCACAGCACACGAATCTATGAAATTATCAGTGGATTAGTCCACTTTTTAGTGTAAGAATCCATGATCCAATCATCTTTCAGAAGTTCTATCTCTGAATGTCTAAAAATTCTAAATCTAAATCATAACATTCTGGCCCCCAAAGCTTCATGTCCACCTCATTGCCAAAATACACTTTAGTCTTATCATCAAAATCTCAACAACCAGGGCTGGGGAGATAGCTCTGTGGCACAAGTGCCTGCCTGCCTGGCAAGTGCAAGGTCATGAGTTCAAACACAAGCCCTAAAAAAAAAAATAAATAAATAAAATAAAAAAAAAATCTCAACAACCTCAGCAGTGATGAAAAGTTTGTGTCCAAAGTCTACCAGGAGACACAAGGCAAACACTTACTTGGGACTTCCTATTAAAACAAACAAACAAACAAACAAACAAACAAAGATCTTTCAAGGTACAGTGGCGCAGGGTAAGTGTCCCTATTGACTAAGAGAGAAATGGGGGATCAAAAGGAATTTGACAAAAGAAAAGTGAAACTTAGAAGCACAAGCCTTAGCCTTAAATTCTGTAATAATGTATCCAGCACCTGTGGGAGATGGAGATGCAGTTTGAGCACCCAAATATTTAATGAACCTGGCCCCTAGAGCCTTTGTGTTATCAGCCCCCAGGACTTCTCTCTTGGCCTTCTCTCCATTGTCTGCTGCCTATGTCAGGAAACACCATGTTCCTGGCATCTGCACCTTCCTGGGCCCCCTACTGCATATTTGGATTAAACCTCAGATGTGTTAGACCTCACACAGTTTAGCACAGTGACCTCACAGGGGCACGTTATGTTGCTTCTCAGGTGTTCTTGTGAAATCCGCATGGAAGCCTCCAGGACTCACGGTTACTTTTACTTTTTGTGCTTTTAAGTATTCTGTGGTTGATGTCAAGGCATGCCATCAATTCAAACAATGGCTAAGCCCCCTGGGAGCATGGGCCTGCACAGACGTTGAGGGCCTGTATGGTTCTGAGGGGCCCTGGCTTGAACAGATTCGCACCTTCCAACGTGCACAGGATGGGGCGTTACTGTTTTCTGTGATAACTTCAGGCCATCCTCCTTATAGACTCGTTGCAAAGTACATGGCTTCTTCTCACGACAGTCTTTTCGGCAACCATGTTCTCCTGACTGCAGCATTGTAGAGGCTTTAGTGTGTAGGAGCTGGAGAATTTTCACAGGTTAAGTCTCTACTATTTGTTCGTGATAGTCACTGTAAATCAGGCTAAAGGGAGCGAGAAGAGCTTAGGCCCAAACTTGAATATTGGCCTAGATTGAGATTTCCTCAACCAGGTGAGTCTGCCAGCCTTACTGTTGGTCTCCTGCAACATGTCAAGACAAGGTGAAGATACAGACAAATTTGTTGGCAGGGTAGCACACACACAAGGCCTCCAGCCTAGCACCAGATGAAGTCTTTGTTCCCAAATGCAAGCTCCTGAGGCTGGCATTTACTGTTTGCACTTCCACTATCATCCTGGCCATGATGAGTTTGGATCAGCCTCTTGCTTGAGCTACAATACTTATAACACCCAAGGGCACTTCTCCAAACATCTCGAAACTCTTCCTACAACCAAACTTTTTCTTAGTTACTCTCCTATTTCTGAAGCAAAGTATCCAAAATTTAAAAGAGAACAGATTTATTTTTGATCATGTTTTCATTATGTGTTCAGCCATAGCCAAGGGAGAATGGTGTGGAAAATGTCATGGGGAAAAAAAAAATACACAGCACAGGGCATTCGGGAAGGAGAGGAGAGGGAGCACGGGAAATGAGAAGTGGACTCAGGAGATAACTCAGTAGTCTAAGTGACAGCCTGGCAAGCGCAAGGACCCAGGTTCAATTCACGGCACTGTATGCCATTCTGGCCACCAAAACTTGGCGTGGTGGGGCATGCCTATAATCCAGTTCTAGTGAGGCTAAAACAGGAGGATAGCTGCAAGTCTGAGCTTATATAGCGAGATCCTGTACCAAATCTATAAATAAATTTTAAAAAAATTTTAAGAAAAGGAAGCATGCTCAGATAGTTCAGTGAACTAAAGGGCCTGCTTAGGAAGGTGAAGGTGCCAAGGAGTTCAATTTCCAGCATGTTGTGCCAGCCCGGCTCTTGGGGCAAGCTGAGACAGCAACTGAGACTGGGCGTGGTGGTGTGCACCTGGGATCCCTGTGCTCGGGAGGCTGAAAACAGAAGGATCACTAGGAGTCCGATCTGTGTAGTGAGACTCTGTAGACCCCCGTATGAAAATACATTTAAAGAGAACGAAGTGAGATGTCCTCTTCCAAGTGACGCCTGTCTTGACCTGCACCTTGAATCAAAGCCCCTACCCATAACTCATATTGAGGTAGGAATATAACCCCGTGTATATTTTAGGGGTTCTCTAGAACTCAACTGTACCAGGCAATGATCTTTTTTTAAAAAAATTTCTATAACATAGAAAGGAAACAAGAAATTATGAAGATAATGAGAAAGGAGCTACTTTTTCTTGGGCTCCTAAGGTAATTTTCACTGACAAAGTGGAATGCAGCTGAGATTGGAACTGTAAAACTGGTGACTGCGAAGTAGGATGGGGACAGGAGAAAACTGATAAAACTGACCTAAGATGGAGATGAGGACCCTGGGAAGGCGACAATGGCCCAAGTAAGATGCAAGATCTTACTTGGGAGTGAGCTGGGCCCGGAGAGCTGGGCACGGGCCAGAGCACTTGAGCTCTTGGCACTGCAAGTGGCACTGGAGAGACTCTGCAGGGGCACGGCTGGACTGTATCCATGCTGCTAAGAAGGGAGAGCAAATTAGAAGGCCGGACCAGAAATGGCAGAGAGCTAGGCTGGGCTGGCCAGAGGCGAGCTCCAAGCGGTGAGGTCAGACTTGGAATTTGGGTGGAGGTGGTTTTCTAACAGTGTTACGTTTGAGAAATGAGAAAGTTGGATCAGACACAAAGTTTCACTTCTGTTCCTTTTGCCCCTTCCTTGAAAACCTGAATGGAAAGGGGCTGTATTATCCAAGAGAGAACACAGGGAGAAGCAGGAACATTGAAGACCTTGGTAAATGGAAGGGAATGTGTATGAAAAGGAGCATTCTAGACTGCAGTGAAATAGACTTATTTTTCTTAATGAAACTGCAGACTAAGTTGGTTGTTTTTATTACGTAGAAAGTGATATTTTTGAGATATGTTGTATGCACCTAATTAAATTTAAAATTATGGCCTAGCTGGGCATGGTGGCTCACGCCTATAACCCCAGCACTTGGGAGGCTGAGGCAGGAGGATTAATGCAAGTTCGAGACCAGCCTGGGCTACAAAGGTGAGCTCAAGGCCAGCCTCAACTGCATAGCGAGACCCTGTCTTAAAAAAAAAAAAAAAAAAAAAAGACAAAAAAATAAAAATAAACAAACAAATAAATAAATAAATAAAAATTATGGCCACATCCAAACAGAACCTAAGGCTATGGATACTGCTTAGAGACACAGTGCTGACTGAGTCTGACAAAGGCCCTAGGTTCATTGTTTGGCACTGCAATAAAATGATTTCCTGGAGAGGAGGATGATGGGAAAAGAAAGAAAGGAAATGTTATGTACTCAGACAAATTCCACGTTAAGGATGTGATCCTTCCAGTAGGCAAAATTACTAATAAAAACACACTTTAACAGGCAATAAAATTATATATATATATATATATATACATATATATATATATATATATATATATATATATATACATATTTGTGTGTGTGTATGTGTGCGAGCACACGCATGGTGCTTTAGCGAAGGGTCTGCAGGGTCCTCAGGGTCTCTCTACTAGGTCAGACTCATAGTGATGCGCCTGTTTTCAGCCTCCCAAGAGCTGGGATTACAGGTGAGTGCCACCACGCCCAGCCTCAGTGGCCATCTCAGCACGGTCTGTGGCGAGGCTGGCACAGCAGGCATTTTAATCTGCTGAACTATTTGGCCAGCCCTTGTGTATATTGCTATCTCATTAATTTCCTCTAATAGGTACTATATATCAAATTAGATGAATACTAATTTAATGTGAGGTAGGAAAATTATTTCTTAAACATATGCAAAAAATGAAGAAAATCTCAAAGAGAAAATTCATATGTTACAAAAGTAAAGTAAGTTGAGGAAATATTTAATTAATTAATTAATTAATTTTTAAAATTATTATTATTATTATTATTATTATTATTTTTTTTTTTTTTGCCTTTTTGGGACAGGGTTTCACTACGCAGTTCAGACTGGCCTTGTGCTCACTTTTGTAGCCCAGGCTGGTCTCAAACTCGCATCGACCCTCCTGCCTCAGCCTCCCAAATGCTGGGATTACAGGCGTGTGCCACCACGCCTAGCCAGTTAAGAAAATATTTACAGAAAAGAAATTTAAACATTTATTTCCATAAGTTTATGAAATGCATTTCTAAATGGGTAAAAATACACAAAAGTTGGAAAATGGAGAAAAAACGTAGAGGGAATTTTAAAGTGAAAAATGACAGTGAAGTTGAAGAAAAATATTGCGTTCACCCGGATTTTTATAGCACATTTCATGCAACTGTAACATCATTCTTCTTTATTAGTAATTATTTTAAAAGCAATTATTTATAAGGAAAAATGATGTTACTTGTAGTAAAGCAAGTTGATCCTTTGCGTGAACTAGGTAAATTATCATAGTTCCTCTGAAAACAAAACAAAACAAACAACAAGAAAATAGGAAATACAAAGCTGTTCACATGCAGCTGTCGTGTTGGCCTTTGAGCATCGTCAGACTTGTCTAGCAGTGAGCTGTCCCCATTTCTGCTCGGGCCTAGGGAAGTGCCTGCTAATTGTTCTCTCTTTGTAGAAACGTTGATCCAGTCTGCCCCTGCCTTGTGGAATCCCTTTGTCTTCACTTGAAAAGAGAAAGTGCAGTGACTGTACATAATATACTCGTGGTTGGGCTGGCCAGATAACTCAGAGGATGAAAGCACCTACTTAGGCAGAGCGTAGCGGCCGGGGTTCGATCCCCAATGTGCCATGCCAGCCCTGCCCCTCAGGGCCTGCTGAGATGATCATTGAGACCCGGCATGGTGAAACGTGCCTGAGTCTGATCTACGTAGTGAGCCCCTGCCTACCCTGTCCACCCTGTCCTAAAATTCACACACACACACACACACACACACACACACACAGACACACACACACACACACACTACTCATGGTAAACGTAACCATTCCATAGTGAAAGTACATATTAATAGAAATATAATTTTATAGTAATTCATTTACTAAGTAAAAGCGAGGTAAAAGTAGTGAATTACTTTGAGTCATTCTGAGCAGTGCTTTTGCAGTAGCAGTGAATAGTTGCTATTATCTAACTTTGAAACTTTCAACCTATTAAAATGCTACCCCTTGGGAGGCTGAGGCAGGAGGATTGATGCAAGGTTCAAGACCAGCCTGGGCTACAAAAGTGAGCTCAAGGCCAGCCTGAACTGCATAGTGAGACCCTGTCTCAATATAAATATAAATATAAATATAAATATAAATATAAATATAAATATAAATATAAATAAATAAATATAATGCTACCCTTAGACTTTGTATGGTGGTGTGCGCCTATAATACCAGTGCTTAGGAGGCTGAAAATAGGAGGATGCCTAGGAGTCTGAGCTGTGTAGTGAGACCCTGCACTAAATATATATATATATATATATATATATATATAATATTAAAAATAATAATTAAAAAATACAATGCTGCCCTTATTATCTTTCTTTGAAATGTCCAATTTTCATAAATGGTTGAACAGGTTCCATTCATATCTATTCTATAAGATGTTTCTTTTTCATTCCTAACAAGCATAGGAGTATTCCTGGCATGTTATTCAGCGAATATTTGTCAATGTGAGATTGTACAAATATGATTTTCTATTTTTTCACACATTTGTTACTTTTCTGTGCTATGCTTTTAAAAGTAATGATTCAGTTCAAGTTTAGAGCATAGCATGGTTTTTAAAGCTTGCACCAAAGGAGAAAAACCTTCCAACATATCACAGATGGGCTTTCAAGAAGAAACAGTCTTAAAAACAACAATTAATAAAATGAATAATACTGACTTTTTAAAAGATGGCTAAGTTTCTTTTGGAAAAATAGATTAGGCAAGTGGAAGTAGGAGTTCAATTTTCAATTTTGAAAAGACCTACATACCAATGTATTTTTCTCTAAAATTCTTCAGGACAGAGAAGACCCTCATGAATTAATTTTCTATCTAATGGAAGCTGTGGCTGTTTGTTTTAAATATCAAAACACCTTTTCTCCAAAGTGTAAACAGTGTCTTCCAGTTCTAAAACATACACCTTTCACAGCAGATGCTGGTGAAAATTTTGTTCACAAATCCTAGTTCAAGCACTCTTCATTCAGTACCATTGTGGTTGATAGAACAGCTGCTGCAAATGCATTCTGCCACCTGGGAGGGTCATTGTTCCCCCGACCAAATACAGTGACGGCTCACTGGGATTTATAACCAAGAGCCCTTCAGGGTATCAGTAGAGAGAAAGTCGTCAACAGAAAGCATCAAGGACAACCTTCCCAAAGAAGATTCTTGCTGAAGACCAAGGTAACCAGAAGTCACATAGGCTAGCAACGTAGAGAATGTGAGTGGATCAGAGACTCCAGGTGATGAGATGCACTCAGGAGAGGAGACTCTGAGCAATGTGCCCTTAGCAGGGTCTGCTCCCTGAAAATAAATTTCACCAGGATGTGACCAAGTGGATGTAGGAGAAGTTTCAGAGGTGAACTGAACATGGCTAAGGAAAAATATAATTGTCATCCATTGAAATAATGCAGAGGTGTACTCACAAAAACTGTAAATTATTGATAGTATCACTGTCCAGACCAAAAAACCATTGTCATCCGCTGGATGCACATCTTTCTAAAATAGTTTGCACCTAAATTTTCGGATTTTAATTTTATTTATTTTTTATTTATTTTAATGAGAAAAAATAAAATAGCAATGAAACAGTTTCAAAACAGACTGGTAGGACAATTACAATAATTGATGCGCTGCAAATTGTTGTCCTTATAGTAGTTATGCAGGGGGTAGGATGCAGATATAATGTCTTGTCTAAAACAATATTACTACAAACTTTTTTTCTCAATAAACTAACTAAAATAAAGCAGCTGTATTTCTATCCTTACTGTCTTGTGTATACATATCTGCATGCAGCAGATACAAAAAGATACTCAAGAGATTAAAAACTCAAAAGTTGGCAAAACCACCTGAATGAAAGTGAAGAGAGACTTTCAGACCTTAAAGATATCATTTCAGCTAGTGAAAAGGTAAGGAACGTTTCATTAAAAACACAAAGGATGCAGGAAACAATAATTCAGCATATGCAAGATGATACAAAAATGAACAACATAAGACTAATAGGCATCAATGAGAAAGAAGGACTCAATGCAAATGATATCCAAAGAATATGGGCAGAAGTAACAGCAGAAACCTTCCTAAATATGGGGAAACAAACGGACTTTCGGGTAACCAAGGCATATAGAACTCCAGAAAACATCAACCCGGTTTTGGAATTTTTAAAACCTGTGGTTTCTTCTACTGACTTGTACAAGTAGAAGCATGAAATGTACTTATTCCAACTTCACTTTTCCTTCCCCCATCACTGCCTTTTATAATAATAACATTTTCTACAAAGCATTCTTTGCATACTGCCTACTCAGGGCCCATAGTAAGGCCCATGCTCAGCATTACCATTTGTTTGTTAAGAGTGAAGGGATCTGAGTCTCAGGACAATACCTATCTTGCATCTTTGGGGCTCCATAGCTGGTGCCTCTGCTTATCTGTACAGGTGCTGATCCATTGCAGTGGTTAAAGTGTCAGCGCTGTAAGCTTCCCATTAACATTTTAAATAAAAGCTCTGCTGAAAGCACAGTTTTAGGATACATTGTACACTCTCCCATGCTACTCTGAAATGAGATTTTACTAAAGTGGAATGTAGAAGAAATGAAAAGAGAAAGGAAAAAGAAGCCTAGCGATGAAGCACCTGTCTCTCATTGCTTCAGAAAAGACTGAGGTTTACTTATGTAACTCAGAGACTGAAATGTTGAAAAATTATTTTTAAAGAGGATGCTTCTAGTACCTGAATTCAAATGACCATAAATTAAGAAGACACTAGAGGAAGTATTTGAACACAGGGATATTTTCATTATCATGATGTTTTTCAAAAAGAGGCTCTGGAGTCCCCAACTCTAGATATATGGGTAAAGAATTACCTATCTCATACAGTACACACACTTAGCTACTAAAGTCAGCACTGCACAAAATGCAGTGGTTCTCAACCTGTGGGTGGCAACCCCGGTGGGGTTCGAACGACCAAAATACAAGGGTCACCTAAACCATTCTGACTCATAACTTCAGTCAAATTACAGCTTTGAAGTAGCCACCAAAATTATTTTTTGGTTTTGGGTCACTGCAACATGAGGAACTGTATTGAGGGGTCATGGCATTACAAAGGTTGAGAACCACTGTTTAAAGTTTGCTATGTATTGAATACTTACTGAAGACCTAGTGTGTGCCACATCACTGCTGCACTCTTGTGTGTGTAGGTAGAAGTGAAGTGACTCACACCACATAACCTGGGAAGCTGTGCTGTTCAACGTCATTACAAAGCCAGGTACCGTGTTCTAGCTGAGGGGTTTTGGCCTTGCCTCTCTTGTCTCTGGCATTAGAACTTTGCTCATGACACACTTTGTCTCTAGCTGTAAACGATCTCCTACCCCAAGCCCTTGGAAGTCCAATTTCAAAACTCTCACTTCTTTGAATTATGGAGAAGTAGAGAGAGATTGTGTATATTATATAACAGCCCTTGGGGAGCCTGCCTACACTTGTAATCCAACATAGCAATACATCTACAGCAAAACAGATGCACAAAAACAATATCCTAATGTCAACTTAGTTGCATTTTATCTCCAAATGAGTTCCAATCAGGTTACATTTTATCAGTTCGAGCACTAGAAATGAGAAATACCTTTTTGAGTTTTTAAAGCTGTTGTATATCAGAATTGTTGCTATGGGTTTTTTTAATGTGTTTATAAAGCACGTTGCATGTCAGCATTTGTGAACTACATTACCACAAGATTTAATAATTAAATTAGTGGAAAATGATGTGCGTTTATAGTTGCTAACCTTTCCAAATGCACTTTTCTGAGTATTTCAGAAGCCACATTTTATAGGACTTATTTATGACAAACTATCTAAGTAGACGTGCTCTGTAGGATAAATAGCCTTTAAATATAGCAAGAAAATAGCCCACCCTACCCTTCCTTTTCTTTTGCATTTTTAAATTCTTTTTAATTTTAACTTTTATTTATTATTATTTTTTCTATATTTAGTACAAGGTCTACCTGCTCTCACTACTCAGATCGATCTCATAGTAATTCTCCTGTTTTTCAGCCTCCCAAAAACTGGGACCAAAGATTTGCACCACCATGCCCAGTCTCAATCACTGTCTCGGTGTGCACATACTAGGGATCGAAGCCCAACCCCTGCACTCTGCCTAAGAAGGCACTTTAGTCTGCTGAGTTGTCGGGTCAGTCCTCATTTTCAAATTCGTAACTGGTTATATGAATTCACTGTACCACAGACACAACCTGTAGTAAATGCTGACCAACATTTCAAAGTGGCAGAGGAGTCATTCAAGAAACGCTGGAGAGCCCTGAATGGAGGGAATACCATCTCTAAATTCACTAGTTTTAGAGCTTGGCCTCCAGAAGAGAGCACAATGGTGAGCATACTTAATTTTGAAGCTTGCAGGTAGGTTTCTCTGAGAAGAAAATGCCACCTGTATCATTGTTTAGCAATTTGTTTGGGGTTAAAAGAGAACAGCCTTCTTCATTTGTGCCCTTCTGCAAGATAGACACCTGTGTATCTGGGGATCCCTGTAAATTCACTCATTCTGCTATAGTCACCATTATGAACAATTGTCCGTTTATATCAGAGGACAAGTGTAGGGAAACTCTGGAATGAGTGGAAGAAGAGAGTGGTGAGTGAAAAGAAGGACGGTAACCCCAAGTCCTGCCAACTGGCTGCGATGTTGGTGCAGATTTAGTCTAGGTTATCTACAGACGTGTCCCCCTTGGCAAGTGTAAAACGAGATTTGGGGAAGTCTCAAGGAAAAATATGTGCTTTTAGCCGACGCAGATTCTGAGTTAAGGGCTGCAAACCATGGGCAAATGATTGTTTCTAAGAGCCCATAATAATAAATTTTGCACAATTAGTTTAAGTTGCATACATAACATTCTGCTGAGTATCAATAAATATTGATTCCTAGAAGGAGAATAATTCCACGTATGTGTGCCGAATTGCCCTCATAGAAACAAACTAGTCCTCCTGCAGGTTTGGATATTTGTAATCTGTGAAGCCCTGTGTTTGTCATCAAGGAGGTACAGCTGTGCCCTGGATGGAGAAGAGCCATACACACAGCTAAGAATTAAAACACCCTTTTCAATTTTAGGGTTTCATCTGCTGTATAATAGGTAAACTACTGTGCAGTGTAGTTGCCTGTTTAACTTTATATCTGCTTTGATTTTGGCAGTTTAGTTAATTCAAATAAAATTTGTGAAGTCAACCACTTTCAAGAGAAGGAATTGGAGAGCCTAATTTAACCTCGAGTGTCTCTTTTCTTCTTCGGTGATTCATTTGAAGCGCCCTATCAGCTTGAGCTGGCCAGCTTCAGTCAGGTTTTACCCTTTTATTTTTTTTTCTCTAATGTAAACTGAAATTCCCTGCTGTTCGTGGTATTTTAGTGTTTAGCATCATTTAATGAGCAGGTATCATTAAACTTAAAAGGTTCTTCTCTGTGTACATCTGATTAGTCAGTGAAGAAAGCCAAGGATGTCTCTTAATATATTTTCATGTTGGCCCATTTTGTACTCAAGCAATTTTCGAGGAAATAGAAAATAACAATTTTAGTCAGCATAAGGTAGACTTTGTCAGGTGAACAGATGGCCCACTATGAAGATATAGAATTTCTTTTAACCCAAATTGTTTACAAGTCCCACTGCAGTATACTTTTCCTTGTAAATTTATGTCGATGGGTTTTTAAGATAAATTTCCATATTTTTGCATTTTTTACTAAATAAAATATATATATTGATAATTGCACTGATGATTTAACATCCAGGCCCATATAATACTAATTAAAGAAGCAGTAGTTTAGCAAATATACGACATCGGAAATGAAATTTCATTTAATCAATTTTACACCGTACTTAACTCAGTTTTAAATAATCCAGTAAAGAATACGCTAATTGCTAATGAGAGTAGTAGTAACATTCACTAATTGTGTGCTTTCTGTCTGATGCCCGTGTATACTGTGCCTGGCACTGCGAATATTTTATTATTACTACTAATTTTGCTTTTAAAAAGAAAAGAATATCTGCGATTTAAATAGCATGGAGCCGAAATAATGAGGTTAGCATGCAAGCAAAGGTCAGATAGTGGCTAATAAGTTACAGATGGCACTGTGACACTAGCGCTGTTAACAGGTACAAGATGTGATAGTGCTACCTACTGGTAAGAACCGGTAGTGTTTATTTATTTTATTTTATTTTATTTTTTGTTTTTTTGAGACAGGGTCTCACTATGCAGTTCAGGCTGGCCTTGGGCTCACTTTTGTGGCCCAGGCTGGTCTCAAACTCACACTGATCCTCCTGCCTCAGCCTCCCAAGTGCGGGAATTATAGGTGTGCACCACCACGCCTGGCTCTAGAATCAGTAGTGTTTAAAAGGCAATCAAAAATAGGTGGAATAATTTATCAAAGTGCTAAGGGTTCTACTTTTTTAACCTAAGGTTGCTGTTATTCTTACCTGTGATACAAAAGATAATTTCCACTAGTACTGCTCCTTCACGGTGGACCCTGTGTGGGAGTGGAATTAATGTTTGCGACTGATAGTTTGTTTAACTTTGGGGGGAACTCTTGCCCCCGTACGTAAGTCATGTGATCCCTGGAAAGGTTTTCTTGGGTAAGCTCTTGTATTTAGCTGACGTTTTTAGTTGTTGCTGTTGGCTTTCACGATCAAGACTTTTCAGAATTTATCTATTTGAAAAACAAAACTACACAAATGAGAAATAACTTTAGTTACTTAACAAAATTTTAGTGACAAGTGGGGACTTATGTAGTCCAAGACCATTTATTTATAGAAACAAGTATGATTTGCATGTGTACAATGAAGATGTGTTTAAAGAGAAAAATGAAATTGATCTGTTCTAAACTGTTATTAAAATTTTAACAAATTAAAAGCTGAATCTGGCTATATGCATGTTCCACGTAATTTCAGAATAGTGTGGATAGAAATAAACATTTTATTACACCTGTGTTGGCAGGTGTAGCAACTAAATTTCTAAGAAATTAATTTTATTTGTGCTCTTGGAAATAAATTTACTTTTAGCATTCGTTCAACAAATAACAAAATTTCGGCTATGTGTAGTTAACTGTGATATTCAGTGTTTCTTTTGACATGATTGGATGGACTTTTTTTTTTTTTTTTTTTTTTTTGTGGGACCAGGGTTCGAACTCAAGACCTTGCACTTGCCCAGCAGGCACTTGTGCCTCGGAGCTATCTCCCCAGCCCCTGCATGGACTTATTGAAATATGATATTTAAATTCTGGCCTGAATGTTTCCACCCAGTTTAACTTTATGTTAGGTACACATGATACAAGATGTGTTAAAATGTTGTTTATTATACAAACAGTTGATGGAAAGTGCAGAAACTGGGCCGGCCAAATAGCTCAGCGGATTAAAGCGTGTGCAAGCAGGCGCAGGGGCCGGGCTGGCTTCTCTCCGGCTGCACCACGGCTGGGACGCGCTGAGCCAGCAATTGAGACTGGACGTGGCGGCGTGCACCTGTAATCCCAGCTCAGGGGGCTGTAAGGTGGATCGCTACAAGTGCGATCCAGTAGTGAGACCCTGAACGCCCTGCAGAAGAAGAAACTGCTCTTTTATTAGGTATTACTGCGTTCACGTAAAGCAATTTCCATCCTGAAAAATAGTTGAGTCACTACTATAGCAAGAAAAAAGTTCAAAAGAGAAAGAGCTTCAGAATATCCAATATTTGCTTTCTAGAGGGAAGACAAACATAGGCCATCGTGTCTCCTTCAATGCATTTGAACGCTTTGTGCCGTGTTTTTCTTTTATATCATTTTCATTTCCCCTCCCTGCTCCATCTCCTCCAGTGCTATCTTTCCCTCTACTTTTGTAACATTTTTCTATGTTAATTTAGATTAAGAGAGCTGGGCGTGGTGGCGCACGCCTGTAATCCCAGCACTCAGGATGCTGAGGCAGGAGGATCAGCTCAAGTTCGAGACCAGCCTGGGCTCAAGGCCAGCCTGAACTGCATAGCGAGACCCTGTCTCAAAAAGACCAAAAAAAAAAAAAAAAAA
>PVJA010022628.1:0-34013 GCA_004027025.1 Myocastor coypus | reverse complement strand
GGGCTCAGCACTGCCCCCAGGTCCAGACAAAGCGCCAGGAAGATGCACACCAGCCCGACCAGCTTCAGCGGAGTCAGCACTGACACGCGCACCTCCTCCATACCGCTGCCCGCCGAAGCCATTCCGGGCGCCGATGTCGCGCGCCCCTCCGGAGCCGCGAGCACCTGGCAGGTCCGGGGAACACACAGCCCGGTCTCCTAACCAGGGCGCAGCTGAGGTGCGGCACGCGAGGACTAGTCCGTCCCTCGGAGCTGTGTATTTCGCACCTCCACGGTGGTTCTGTGGGTGAGGCTGCCCTGCGCGGGGTTCGCCAACGCCGCAGCAACACAGATCCAGCCGCGAACCTTCTCTGCGCGCGCTGCCCGCACCCGCTCCGCCCCAGAGCGGCCAGGCTCGCTCCGCCCCGGCCCCTCCCCGGGCTGCAGGAGGCGGTGCCGCGGGAGGAGCGGTGGGTCTGCACCCTGGCGGTGTCAGGCTCAGCTCCAGGCGCCAGCGGCTCCCTCTGCTCCACCCTGGCCCTCGCGAGTTAGTTCTTCCAAGCAGCCGGCCCAGGGGCCTGCTCCGGACTGTGGGGTCTTCTCGTCCCTCTCTACTCCCAGTGACTTGGATTTCATTTTCTAGGGATAAGGGGTGGGTCATTTTCGAGAAGGCATCAAACGTGTAGATTCTTAGTTTTCCTATGTTGTGGCCATTGACCAAGGATGGCTCTGCTTTCTCAGTAATATAACACCGTTTTGCCAAGGTCAGTTTCACGCCCTGAGGATGTGAGAAAGAAAGTGAGAAGTGACAGAGAGCTTTTAATTGTTTTTTTAAAACCCAGGAAGTACCCAGGAGCGCCAGTGTCCCTATTTCCTCAGTTCTTCACCATCCCCTGCCCTTCCCCACCTCGCTTCTCTTCTCAGGACTTGTCTGCTTTGCGCCCCCTATGAAGGGCGTTTGCTCAGGACACTGTCGCTAAAGTGGGAAGGAAAGATTCTGCAAAAAGTGAAGTAATCCTTATCTGGATCTAAGTTGTTCTGACCTTTATTGGCTAAAACCATAACTGATTGTGTTTTGCACTGTGTCCATTTGGATCTGGGTATTAAGCCGCTCTTGTGTCTAGCGTGCTGTAGTCTAGGGCTTGCAATAGGGAAAAGTGGTATATCTCTCCTCTCTGAAACCAATCAACCTACAAGTATGTATCTATTGAACATCTATGGTTTAAGGATTCAGCCAAATAGGGCATTGTCGGGTTCTTAATACAAGTTTCATGTTGTTCCCGGTACTTAAAAAACTAAACATCCCTTCAAATTGAAATTGTGGTTCTTTAATTGAATAATTCAGAATGTGATTGGCAGACTATTTGCTGATTATTTTCCATCATATATATATATATATATATATATATATATATATATATATACATATATATGCATATATATAAGATTATATTAACTAAGATTACAGGAGGAGGGGACACCCACTCAGGACCCCCCTCCTGTCCCTCTCTCATACAGCTTTCTTTCTCTCAGTAAATATGTTCTGCTCATTAAAAAAAAAAAAGTTTACTGGAGAAGTCCAGGGAAGGATAGTTCTCTTTCGCCACTTCTAAAACTTGTTGAGAAACCCATACAGAGGTTAAGACTTAAATAATTGCAAATATGTCCTCTCCCATCAGGAAAATCATTCTTAGCACTGCAGGATGTCATTTTTTGTTAATTACATTTTTTTTCTCATTTAATCCTTCAGGATGGATATTACATGTTGTCTTAAGAAACTAGAGAGTTAATATCTCAAGACTTAAAAATAAGAACAAGCCCTGTGGGAAATTTTTAAAACTCATGTTTTCTATTTATAAGAACAGGAACTGAGCATGACAGTTCCTTACCTGTCCAACATTATGTTAATTACTATCAGTTCTTTATAAAACAGTATTTGAACACTGAAGAGTTCTTTAAATTGGAGCTTCCAGAAGTTCCTTGGCCTCTCAAATAGAAAGAAGCCTTGCAACATTTCCTTGAAAACAGTACTTAGGATCACAGTAAGCGGGAAAAGTAGAATGATATATAGGGATAACTAGGCTTGTACTGTTTTCCTTTTGCCTGGATTTATGTGTTTGAACTTAAGTATATTGAAAAGTAACCTATTAGAACTTTTCTTAGCCATATTTTCAAAGTTATAAAAAATCTCACTCTCCAAGATGAGAAAATAAGAATATTTCAGATATGCAAAGCTAACTGTGGTGCTCATACTATAAACTACACAATGCCAAAAGGGTTTATGCATACATACATATTTACAGAAATTAGAAAATTTGGAACTACAATTCATTTCACATGAGTTTGAAATACATCTTTTCCCACCAAATGATTTTGCTAAAAACTTATCAAAAAAGAAAAAAATATTTTTACCTTGCATGTTTAGGTAGATTCAGGGAATAGAAAACAGGAGGAGCACTGTGAGTCTGATGGGTGTAGTGAGACCTATAGACCCTGAACTAAATACATCATTTTTTAAAATTATCTGGCTAGCAATGGGCTGGGAGGTAAAAACTAAGATAACTTATCCATATACAATCAGTGTGGGGAGAAGTAGGAACAGATGCTGAAATAGAGCAAGTGAAATCCATCTACATTGAACTATGGAAGTAATTAGAACTCCTTGCTCAGGAAAGTTGATACAAAATCTCTTAGAAGTAATTATTTGTTGGCTATGTACTATCATATCAAAGGTGTCTCTTTTCATTTGTGTCCAGTCAAGGATATTGCAACACCAGTCACCCCTGTCTCTGCACTCAGGAGTAGCAAAAGCTATCAGTTAAGATTCCTAACTCTACCTCAGTACAGGAACTCCATAAAAACAACATGATTGAGTTGCTTCTTTTGGGGAAGACAGGAAGAGGTCTCTCTTTACATCCTGAAGGAAAAAAATGAGGTGAGATCCAGGCTTCAATCAATGTGATGGAAAAATCACAATAGCCAGTAGTGTGAGCGGTGAGGTTGGTTGAAGAGACTGGAAAGTCTATCAGGGAAGTGCAGTTGTAGCATAGGCGGAGTAGAGGGTGTAGAACAGGAGTGTCGTACACTGCAGACTTTCAACATGTCTGAAGACAGTAAAATGGTACTAGTGTCCTGTCAGCTCATATTATATCAGCAAGAGAACCAACTCTGTTTGCTTGGGAACTAAAATATCCACATAATAATGTGTAATTGTGTTAGGTAAGCCCAGGACATTAATCAGTTAGGGAGAGAAAAATACCTTACTTTTTCAGGAATGAGGCTAAAACATCTCACACATTGCTCAATGACTAGTTTGTTACTCTCATAGCAGCCACTTGACAATGTCAATTTTAAACCATATTTTAGGAGGGTAACAGGGAAGTGTTGTCCAATTTTTCTCAAGTCCCACCATCACCATTAGTATACTGCTGTCTCAATGCATCAGGTTCAGGATGACCTGCAGTCAAGTTTCTTCTTCAAGAACCTGAGACGGTCATGAAGTATTGAGATCACTATCGGCCTGTGATGTGAAGGGCTTTTTGATAGTGTCTTAGTTACTTATTACTCATTGCTGGGACAAATACCCAACACTCAAAACAAAGGAAGGAAAGGTTTATTTAGCTCACAGTGATGCAGGAAGAAAACACTGATCTGGGGTGGATGACCTCCAATAGGGAACCTCCAAATGATATAGGGAAAACCAATCCCTAACCTGAAAAGTACCTGTGATGAGTTTGTGTTCTCTAAAACCAAATGAATTTTAGGAACAAACGGAGGTTATAAGCAGAATAGATTTATTAAGGGAAGGAAAGCTCCTGTTCGAGAGAGGAACAGGAGGGGTGTCTGGAGTGGGTGTCCCCTGGAAGCTGTCTCTTCCAGGAACTTTTATAGAGAAGATATCGGAACTCACTTAGGTGGGTATGAGGTGGGACAAAGACTATGGTCAACCAATGAGATTATAAGCACCATTGCTCAGGTAAAATTGATTAACATCGGGATCCAATGGGAAGGCAAGTCACGTAGCAAGCGGGCAAGAACATCACCTATTGAGCTTGGGCTCATGACTCTAGGTGATTGATACTCATTTAGCATATCAATCCCATAGGCCCATCTATAAGGAACTATGGAGTCGCTTTTAATTACTCTTGTGACAAGATCTGGCCCATGGCGAAGGAGTGTCTGTCTCTAGTTGTAGAGTCACCTCCTCTTCCATGTTGTCCTTGAGGGCCTGGCCCTGTCTGACTGCCTATAATATTTCTATCTAACTCAGCTGCCTACAACAACAGTTACTGGAGGTTTCACTCCATATTTTGGCTGGCTCCAAGGATGAGTGGAACAGGGCAGAAAGCATCCAGTTCATGGCGGCGGAATAGCAACAATTGTGACAGAGACAGCTAGATAGTCAGGGAAGCAGAGCAACAGCTCTAGTCTGTCTCTCTGTCTCTCTTTATATTCCAATCAGGCTCTCTGCCTTAGAATATTCGCCCTAGACCACACCCATAGTCCTATCCCTGCTCAGACTGATAATCCCATCAGTACTAAAACACATAATCCCAGTGACTCATGGAAGTCCCCGCCCAATGACTACATGAGGCTTTGGGGGGACAACTAGATATAAACCATAACAAATAGTGCTGGCAAAGAAAATGGAGAAATTGCTTAGAAGGAAAAGCAAGTGGAAACTGAAAGATTAACAGTAATAGCCTTAACCATCCAGTGGAAAAGTTTAACCACAAGGCATAAAAAGTAAAGCCAGCTAAGTATGCTGAGCTGTAAAAAGTTCAAGTCGACAGCTTCCGACAATGCCAGTTCTGCTGATAACCCCCTATTACTATGAAATATTGGGCTGTACATACAACTACTTTCTCTTAGCTCAATGAGAATAAAGATTTGTACCAATAGTGTTTAGAAAAGTTATTATGTCTGCATCTTGTACTCTGAACAAGTACTATGAAGACAGCAATATGCATTGTATCAGGTAATGTAGCTGTCCTACTAACGTTTTTTGAAACTGTCTCATTGTTATGTCTTATTAAAATTAATAAAATATGAAAAAAAAACAGTGCTATGAACTGTTTTTCCAGTGCAATACATAGTGTGGTTGCCAAAATAGTGACACGCAGATGCATACCTTCGAGGTTTACTGTCTTTCAGTTCTCAATGTCACTTCAGAAGGACTGTGACGTGAAATCAAGATATAATGGTGCCTGTCTGCTACTTGTGATAATTAATGAACCCAAGAAAGTTCCAGCTTACAAGGTATTATGCATCATGCTTTTGAGATGTCCTGTATTATGAAAAAATTCTTGGTTTATATTTATAAAAACAAATAGCTATAATGAATAATTGCTGGTTTCTTTTTGAAAAAAGAACATTTGCAATAATTAAGAATTTCCTGTCTTAAACTCTACATTGCATCATTTTACAATATATTTTCCTGTTTTAAAATGTAATATTTTGTGTATTCAGGTAGTCTAAGTCAATAATTATACTCTCAGTATTCATATTATGTGTTGATGTTTTGATTTCAAGTTAATTGGTGTTTCATAGTTTTGCCCATAACCATAATGATTTGGTCACTCACAAATAAAGGAAATAAATCACAGAAGTGAAAGCAGGAAAGGACATTGAAGATGAGGATGATTAGTTGTATAATAAATATGTTTATCGTAATGAAAAATAGTATGAGTCAGATGCCCAGGAGGTCAAGATATAGGAGCATTACAGTATTCCCTGTGGTACTAATTCTAAATGTCTTTTCAATCTTTTTGAAACACTCATTTCCTTAACAACAGAGTCCCTATGAACACAAATCTTCCTTCACATTTATATTTTATTTGTGTTCATTCATAGCTATATGGAGAAATGATCAGGTATAAGCACATGAGGATTAAATTTTTAAATCTTTTTGTTTCTGCTCGTGCAAGTCAATGTGATTTTGGTTACAGTGAAGCAAATGCATGCCTGCCAACATATTCTTATCCTGATGGCATTTGAGGTGTCCTTGAATACCATCAAGGCCATCATTTAGTTATCTTTTGTAGAGTGCTCTGTTCTTGGGAACTAAATTGAATACAGCACAGAGAAAGCTCAAAAGATAGTTACCAGAAAGTTGAAACATTTGTATGATAAGCTGATTTACCATGTGCTTGGTAAGACCCAAAAGGAGTTATTTGTAAATCTTGATTTTGTTGTTAATATGGGAACAGACCAACAGAGTTAACGTTAGTTGTGGAAGGAGCACCAGAAGACAAAATGGAGCTGGTTAACTAAGCTTCTTCCTTAACTCTGTTAAAAACATCTTTGTATATTCATTGGTGAGTTTTCACAGAGAATTTCTACCCTTGAACATTAGAATAGAAACTCTAGAAGCTAGATTTTAAAAAGGCTGAAAAACACCTATGTAAATCTCCCCTTCCCAAATTAGAGTGCTGTAGTGCCAGTTTTTCCACTTACCAATGTAGTCATTCATCACAATTAGTACTATTGTAATCTCTCTCTCTCTCTCTCTCTCTCTCTCTCTCTCTCTCTCTCTCTCTCGTGTTTACTTTTACAATATGAGTAGCCACAAAACTACTGTACGTAGGAGAGCTTTTCTAGTGTTCTCCTCATAGGGCCTGTGTGCAGTGTCAGAAAATTCTCCATCATTAAATCGCAAGATTCCCTTAAATGTAGATCCTCACTCTCCTTTGTGGCCTGAATGAGTCACTTGTGCAATGGGGAAACGGGTCTCAAATAGTTGAAGAACAGTGATGGCTCCATGTTAATTGAAGGAAAGCCCTAAGTTAAAAAATGTTAAGTAGAAAAGATATCTAAGGCAATTTGTACTCACACTTTCACCAAGAAGAATGAAGCTAAGCTATTACCCTCTGGAGTTTTCAAAAGGTATTCTTAAATGTCAGCAGTGCTGGAGGATTGAGGCTAATGGAAAAAAAAGACCCTCTTAGGAATATTATTTCAGTATATCTCTCACATCTAGATTTCACCTTTTAAAATTATTCTAGGAAGTAAGTAGTGTTACATGATATGTCTGCAGTCTGTCAAAATTTCAAATATCAGCTCATTCAGGGCCAAGCATAGGTGGAAAGCATCAGAAGAATATGAAGATCAGCGCATTAAGTCATTTTTGGAATTGTTTCTTTCACCCTCCTTTAGCCTACCTCTTTTACATTTTCACTGTCCTTTTCAAGCTTTGTAGTCATCAGTAAGCAAGAATCAGAATTTCTTTCAACTGAGCAAGACCAAGGTTAAAATATTCACTCTGAACCTACTGACTATGCCATTAATGTCAATTTCCTCCCTTATAAATTGGAGTATTATATTTTGGGATTATTCTGAAGATTAATGTGGTAGTTTATATACTGTATAATGCCTGGCGTATGGTCAAGTCTAACCATAATTATTGCATTATTATAATCAGGATGTCATCTAGATCTTTCTGGTCCCTGAGAGATTTAGGTAAACTGCTCAAACTTCTAATTTCAAAATACGTCATACTTTAATATCCTTTCTTAAGTTTTTGATTTCTCTGTTCTTTTCTGTAGTTGATTTTATCCCCAAGGAAACTAGGTGCAAATGTCAATCCCTTTACCAGTCCCCCAAAGGCAAATAGTACAATAAAATTCTGAAAATGTGAAATATGACAGTTTGAAAAATCAGGAAGAAAAGTACTTCTCTATGCAGAATAAAGGCTTCCACATTTTGCTTGATTCATCATGATGTAGGTGAAAGAAACTCCCAGTCTGCCAGATATCAGATATGAGTTTGTGTTCTTTATAATTGAAGAGTGAATTTTTGGAACAAGGAGGCTAAGAGCATAATATATTTATTCAGAGAAAGAAAGCTTTTGTCATAGAGACAGGAGACCCAAGTGAGTTGCCAAGGAATTTGCCTTTTGTAGAAATTTTTATAGAGCAAATCCTTGACATGAGGCTGGTCCAAGGTTAGAAACAATGGGAAATTCTTAGGTGGGCAAAAGGTAGGGCAAAAGTATGGTCAAGCAATAGGGTTAAAGGCATGATTGCTCAGGTAACATCCATTAAATCAAGATCAAAAGAGTAAGTGAATCATGTAGTAAGCAGGCACGAATAGGACACACAGACTTTTCCTGTAATGGACTGGGTTAGGTATTTCCTAGCTTTTTCAAGGTAATTGATGCTTATCTAGAATACCAGTTCCTATTGTCCAGCCCTAAGGAGGTATGTTGAGTGTATTTGTTTGAACTTTTATCTTCCTATCTGGACTGTCTCTCACACAGTTGCAAAGTATCATGTCTTGCAGATTGGTTGCTTTAAAGGCATAGCCCATTCTGACTATCTATAATATTTTTCCCTAACTTAGCTAGCTACCTACAGTAATCAGAACTCACATTCAACTCCTTATGTTGCCAGTTCTAGCCACCCTTCTATTCTCAACTGCTCATTCTGCAGTTTCCATCATAGTATTCTCACTCTTTGCTACCTGAGGTACAAAGGTCAGTAGTACTGATGTCACCAGAAAATTCCCTGTAAATGCTAATTTCTGGGCCCACCAAAGACAAACTGATACTCCAGTTCAGCCCTTATCTTGAAAGTTTAAAAAGCACTGATCTACATTATCTTCTCAGGCCTCTCATTGTTTGTTTTCTACTGATAGTTATATCAAAACAAGAATAAAAGTTGGCAATTTTGCTCCTTATATTTTATCACATTATGTGGTGACCAGGAGAATGGATTTTATTTCATATCCATTTATTTTCAGTAGGCTTTATTTATCATGATTTTGGTCCCATTGGTAATTCTTTTTTTTTTTTTTAACCACTGGTAATTCTGAGTCAACTGTTCTAGCTGCTGTCAATGTGTTCTTGATTCTATAATATTAACTCACTTGTTTCATTATTTCAACTTCTATGAGTTACCATTTTCAGTACAGCCTGTGATTCTGACTATGAATCTCCAGATAATAAATGAAGATGTCTCTCCAAGTTGACTTTCAAAATCAACTTCTATTACTAAGAAATACAAAGAAAGGGTGACATCTGGCTTCTGTGTATCAGTTTTGTTTCATTTATGCATTTTCACATTACATAAATAAACTACTACCAATTTGGATGTAAAATGAAAAACTTTAGTTATCCAGATGATCCGAATGTACATCTTGGAATGAATTTCAAAAAGATGGCTAATTTCCACTGATAGCCATCAAATAGAAAGTGTAACAGTCTTGGAAATAACTCTAGGTATAGTAAAAGAATGAAGTGGCATTGTTGTGGTTTTGAACTCTGATAACTTCGACATTTACTACCCTGCTTTCGGTTAAACTCCTTATTGATTGATCTGCTAGTTATCAGATTAACCTAGTTATGAGAGTTTGGAATCTCATATTTCTCAGTTACTCTTCTCTCATTGCTGGGACAAATACCTGACACTCAAAATGAAGGAAGGGACAGTTTATTTAGCTCACAGTTACTGGAGGTTTCAGTCCTGACTCAGCTGGCTCTAAGGCAGAGCAACACATGGCAGCAAGCAATCTTGCATGGAGGGGGCAAAGAGCAGAAAGCAAAAGGAGGAGTAGCAGCAACAATGGGTACACAGAGGTAATCTGTTCTCTCTTAAGTTGCATTAGACTGCCTCAGCCTGGTATGGTACTCATACCAATAATCCCAGCAGCACTCATAGACATAATTTCAATGGATTATGAGTTAGTCACATTTCTAGATGTCTGCCTCATAACTGCATGAGGCTTTGCAGGGAGAAAAACACACAAACCATAACATCATAGCTTTCTTAATTGACAAGTAGCGGGACTACAGACTGGCACAGTTATTTAAGAATCTGCTCAGGCGAATGCAGTCAAGCTCAGGGGACCTAGATTTGATCTCCAGCTCTATAAAGCTCATCCACTGTGTCCTGAAGGTATCGTGAGGTAGACAGATAGAAAAAAGGTCTTAATTGACAAACAGTAGTATGCCAGAAAACAATGTGGGGAATAGAAGCTGCTTTAGGATAAGCATGCGCATGAGCCACATAATCTGGAAAAGTCCATTTGGAGAACATCATGTATAAAATTAGTGAAAACAAATATTTCAGAAGTGGTAGAGAGAAAAGTTTAAGACAAATATATTTACATTAGCGCTGGTTAGATAGCTCAGGAGACTAAGCACCTGCTTAGGCAAGCACAGGGACCAGAATTGGGTTCCTTGTTCCACATACTGCACTAGCCCTGCCCCCAGGCTCCATGCTGAGAGGTGCATTGTGGTACATGGCTATAATCCCCATGCTGGGGAAGCTAAAAACAGGAGGATCACCAGGAACTCAAGCTATGTATTGAGAACCTGTAACAACTGCATTAAAAATAAGTAGATAAATAAATTTACATTAAACTGAATTAATTCTATTTGAATGGTAGATAAACTCGGATAGAAAATAGAAGACAAAGTTACTAATTGTTAGGATTAACAATTTAAGACTGAAGTACAGTCTAATAAGCATTTTTGGTTCTAATTTCTCATGGTTAGTATTGAAGTAGTGTTATTGACATCACCATTGTATATTTTGACCTCCCTGAACTGCAGCAAACTAAGCGACAGTGTGATTTATGATGACTCTTAAATCTTGACAAGATTTCATCAATTTTAATAAAGCAAGACAGATATAAAGCAGACACTTAACCAGTCAAAGAAGTATATTTCCCAGTGTATTCTATTCAGTGCTTATTGAATTTTTACTCATCTCATAGCATTATGAGCATTTTTCATCTCATTTTCTAACCGTTTCATTATTATTATTATTTTTTTTTGTGGAGCTGGGGATTGAACTCAGTCCCTTGTGCTCTCCTGGCAAGCATTTATCCTATTGAGCTATCTCCCCAGCCCTACCATTTCATTCTTACTTCCATTTCAATCTCTGAACACTAACTTAGCTATACATTTTAATATTTCATGTGTTCAGAGAAAAACACGTGCGCGCGGACGTGTGTGTGTGTGTGTGTTGTATTTAATGTTAGTATTGCCGATTTTCACGTGGGCATTGCCTAGATTAGTAAGCCACAATTGTGGGTGTAACTGGGTAGTCCATGAAGATATGACTTTTATATACAGTCCTTTTTCACACCCTTTCGAAAACTGTTTCCCTGCTCTGCTTCTACAGGCATCCCATTAACTAAGCACATTTTCTTTGCCATATATTTGTGCAATGATATTTCTGCATCACAGCTACCCATGTCATGAACTGAATCTCCTAAAACTTTGAGCCTAATTAAAACTTACTTCAAAATAAAATAAAATAAAATAAAACAAAATAAAATAAAATAAAATAAGACTTACCTCCTTTAAATGTGAGTTCTGGATATTGTGCTCCAGTGACAGGAAAACTGGCTAAAACAGAAACACATTGCCAGAAATCAGGTATTTCTGTTACTACATTATATTATGTGTTTCAGAGTGCATCAGAACTGGTTCGTAGGATGAATTTTGAGTAACTTGAAAACATGGGCTAGATAAGCTTGAGAATGCTGTGAACTGCAGGTTGTATGTGTGTGTGTGTGCACGTGTGTTACTTTCTGACAAAAAAGAGAATATATGTGTCTACATTTTGCTTATATCCTGAGACTTTGAAGAAGATTGAGATTTAAATGATTTTATGAAGAAAATTTCAAGGAAGCTCAACACTGAGGTTGTGGCATGAGGACTGTTGACTGCTTTCAGTCAGAGAGATAGTAAGAACTGGGAGGGGGAAGAAGAATATTTGATAACCTTATGTTTTATTCCAAAAGGAACCATGCATAAAGTTGATCAATGGAGGAGTGGGTGCTGAAAAGATTAAAACCTTTGAAAGGAAAGCAAGTACAATGTACAGGAAAAGAAAGACATTTTGAGAGCATTTCAAGGATCAGCAAGAGCCCTACCTATCACAGACTTCAGTGTAATGGTATAAATCTTTCATTTGGAAAAGCATTCCTGGAACCTGTCTTCCAAAATGTCTACTAAAGTCCAAGATGATATCTCCACAGAATAAGCACCCACGTGGTAAGTATAAGGTCCTGAGTTTCTGGTACCAGAAAAAGAAAAAAGGAGTCCAAAAGATCTAGGAAATTGGCTCCCTGGGTCTCATTTGACTGTGCTCAGCCATCCTGGAATTAAAAGACTACTACATGTGTAGTGCAAGGGGTATTGGATACTGCTTTCACTAACAGTTGGTGTTAAGATTTTCCACCTGGTTCTTGTTTTACCATTGCAGAATGTAGGTTATGGGTTCAGAGAGGTTGCAACCCACCTAAATTTCAAAAATAGATGTGGAAGTCCAGACTAGTAACCCTGGATAGGGCATGGAATAAGACTGTGAGAATGAAGCTGAAGGTATAGTAGAGACCCACGAAAGTTAGCCACAGAATGTCTCCCAAAGGAAACTGCTGCGCATGAGCAGAACCAACTATGGGATGCAGTTTGCAAGGTCATGAAGTGAGATAACTTATATCCTCTGAAAATACAAATACCTTATGCCATCATGTTGGATTCTAGACATGAAATCATAATACTTAATATTTTACCTGCTGTTGATTTGAGTCTTTTACAGGTCAGTGTATTAATATGGCTTTACCAGTGTATTAATATGGCTTTACTTTTTATACCTAATGGTGAAACGTTTTTGCTGGGTGGTTAAGAGCAAGATAAAGCAAAACCTATACAACAAAATAAGTAAATTTTGTATCAAGGTCAGTCAAATCTCCTCAGCACATACCCTGAAATCATATACAGTGTTTTGTAGATCTTCTGACAGTGTCAGCCATCTGGATAAGTCATAGCCATTGCTTGACCTGTTTGCTCTCTGTCAAAGCCCGAGTGAATGTTTTCTCTCTCGATGATTCTCAGTAGGCACCCTATAATCATTGATACCTTTCTTTTGTGGCCCCATAATCTCTTTGTACAGAAAATTTGGGACACTACTGAATTACAGGATGTTAGAGTATAAGCTCTCTTATGTCCTAGGTCCTCACTGACCTTAAAGGACTAGGACCAAAATATTGGCTATCCTTGAAGCCCTTCTTTTTCTCTAATTTTTTGGTCTGCCAACTTAAGTTACTAACTCTCCAGAAGAGAAGCTTAATGATATTATTCCTTATAACACAGACACTTGAGCTTAACATCACTACCTTTATGAATATCAAATGCGTTACACATGATATAGAACATGTATTTTCCATCAATAGTGGATATTCTAGATCTTTCGACATTGCCAGTTGTGCTTATAGCCCACTATTATGGACTATTGGACTATATATACAGCTACTTTCTCTTAGTTCAATGAGAAGAAAGATTTATATTAATGGTATTTATACAAGATATCAAGTGTGCATCTTGTGCCTTGAACAAATACCATGAAGACAACCATAAGCAATGTATTAATTATTGTAGTGATCCTACTAGCCTATTGAGAAAATGTCTCATTGCTATTTCTTTTCATTAAAATTAATAAAAAAAAACTTCCCTGTTGAATTTCAGTCTTCTTTGGTCCTATTCTTCTTTCATTCCACTTCTCTTCCTTTTATACTGGGCATTTTTATTGTGTACCATTGCCCTGCACTTTGCAATTGTGCAATTTCATTTCTGTTTTTATAGAAGTCCACAGGAGAGAGTTTGCCTTGAGTCTCGGAGGTCAGTATGACTTGGAATTTTGAAACTTGCTGGGACTCTTGAGACTTTAGGGGAAGGAACAGTAGTGTTTCAGTTTATAAATGGTATAGCTGTATCATGATAAGCAGAATTATGATCTTGTACTTGTTTGAAGACTAAGTTTAATTTAGGGACAACCGTTAGGGTGTCAAGTTGATAAGGGATGGAATATAGTCATTACACATAATAGTGTCAACTTGCTTGGCTTTGAACTTGCCTAGAAAATTGATATATCACACTTCTTTGTGTATCTAGGTAGGTCAAGGAGGTATGAATTAGGGTACAATATGAAGTGCAGTCAAATTATAAAGCAAATACTGAAATTAAAAATGTAATTACAGTTTTCCATAGCACAGTACTTGCTGGGGAAGAGTCAGTATTCTCAAGACATATTTATGCAGTGGATAGTTGTTGTATACTTCCTTAAATGAGTATTTACAGAAGTAAATGCTAATGGAATCATTAAAATAACTCATGGAATTCTTCTGTGCAGTTTATTCATTTCTTTCCTCTCAATTATTTATTTATTTCAACATTTGTTTATGTGACTCTGGACTCATGGATACATGTTCTGTCCATAGGGTTGTAGTTCAATGCCATACTGTTTATTTTGTTGCTCAAAAATTGCTTCTTACATTGTTTTGTCATACTGTGGTGGTTGTGCCCTTTGAAATTTTCTTTCCTTAATTTGAAAAACATCCTTTCTGGCACTGCAATATGTTCCAGACATGTATTGTGTATTTCTAGATTTGGAAATCTAGAATTGATCCTTTGTCAAAAAAATCCATTCATATAATTTTTTTCAATATATCATGTTGCTCTTAAGGTTATCATATCACTATCTAAGAAGTTGAGATATTTCTTCCTTTTCTCTACTGGAAAATTTGGTTTAATTTCTTTGCTATCTCATGTTTTCTGGAGTTTCCTCAGAAGACCATCTAACTGTATAATATTTTTGATAGTGTAGTTTATTCTATTGATTCGGAACCTTAATAGTTGTCTATATTTTGATGTTCTTAATAACTTTAAAAATATATTTTAAATGATAGATGAAATTATAAGTTGTAAAAAAGCAACACGCTTAATCAATGTAGTTCTTTAGCTTATGTCATTTCTTCATTCCTCATATTGTCTATGTTGCCTTTTTTAATTTGTTTGACTTATTATGAACAGAAATTTATTAGTCTTTTCAATAATTATTTAAATCGTACTAGCTTCTCCTGTTATCTATTTATTTATGACTTTTATTATTTCTTCCTTGATATTTTAGTGAGATTTATTATATTATTTTGTTCTTTTATTGGTTGTTTACTTATTTTATAAATAGTTCTTTTTATATATTGCAACATTTAGTAATTGCTTCAAATGCCACTTTAGCTATTTTATAACAGTTTGATAGCATGATTTTGAATTTTTGGTTGAAATAAATCACAATTTCTTTCAGTTTTTGATTTAAATATTATATAAAAATACTTTTAAATTTTGAAATTCATTCTTTTTCAAACAATATTTATTGCATACATGCAAAATAATATAAACTGCTCTGGAGAGAATAAAAGAGGAGGTAAAAAAGGCAAAAAATTTCATTTGTGTGTGCTTTAGAAAATAATTATTAGTTACAATGTTTCTCAATTTCCTGTAGAAAATATATGTTCTTCAAATGTTAAATACAATATTACTTATATATTATTGTAATTAGGTCAGATTTATTCATTACAATGCCCAAACCTTAAATATTTTGTTATTTCCTGTATTTTATCTTCAGTTACTAAAAATAT
This sequence comes from Myocastor coypus, assembly GCA_004027025.1. Lineage (NCBI taxonomy): Eukaryota > Metazoa > Chordata > Mammalia > Rodentia > Myocastoridae > Myocastor > Myocastor coypus. Next base: position 18,609 of record PVJA010022628.1, on the reverse strand, counting down.
GGCTAAACTTTCATTATGAAAGGATTTTTCTTGAAATTTTAAAGTTTACTGTTAAATTTTGTCAGTGTGTGCTTTATACAGCTTAAGTTGATATGACTAGACACATATAAATTTAAAATCACTATTATCTCTGGAAAATTCAAAATTTTCGTCGGTATATATATTTTTACATGCATAATTTATTTAATGTTTAACATTTTTCAAGTCTGTTTCTTGGAGTCACATTCCTGAGAATTTTGTTAGTATTTTGTCTTATTTTTGTCTCTTCATTTTTTTTATTTCATCATCTATCATTGTGAATTTCATTTCTATAAATTATTTTGATTCTACTTTAAATCTACTTTTAAGGACCAACAAAATAGCTTAGCAGATTGAAGTGCCTGTGTGCAGGTGCATGGGCCAGGGTTATCATCGCCCCCATCCCTGCACCCCCAGCCTGCCTTGCCAACCCCATCACCAAGGCGTGCTGAGGGGCAATTGAGACTGGGCATGGTGGCACACACATGTAATCCCAGCTCTTGGGAGGCTGTAAACAGGCAGATTACTATGAGTCTGATCTAGTAGTGCGACCCTGAATAGTCCATAGACCCTTCCTTAAAAAATATAATAAATCAATCAATTTACTTTCAAATTATTATTATTATTATTATTATTATTATTATTATTATTATTATTTCTTGTTTAAATTATCTAACTTCCATTTCATGTTTTGAACTATATGAATATATTTTTTCTTGTATTCTATGTGTGGAGAGTCCAGCATTGAGATTCTTAATGCACTCATATGCTGACACTCAGGTATAGTAATTGGTTTTTATGGATTTTATATTTTTGTTACTATAAACACATATCTCTTACGTTATCAGTGCAAATTATTTTAGGCCAGGGTTATAGTTATTTTTCCCAAACAGTTTTTGTGTGATACTGCTAGCCCTCCAGTAGTGAAGATGAGTAGACTTAAGTATTCTTCTTGACATCTCTAGTAAAGTCAATTTAGCTTACAAGATTGTGTGAAGATTGTTTGTGCTTAAGAATTATTAGGAGAGACTGTCGACATGGTATGTACAAGTTTATTGTCAAAGCAAAGTTTTGCTGTTCTTTTATTGTGCTACATTTATTTTTGATTACCATTATGTGATATGTCTATCCACTTTGGGTACTGGCTTTATCCTAGAGGTTATATTAGACTCAAACCTTGGGCAAGCCTTAGCCTTTGATCCTGTCCCTTTGACCTTTGATAGCAGGTGATAATACCCTTCTCAAGGTTTCAGAAGTTTACGGGTGCCCTGTGAACAAAGACTGATTTTATTTTTCTCTTGTGCACAATAATTTCTGCTTTCATTTTATTCTTTGTTAGTTACTTATACTCTATTTCCTGTGAAATCAATGGCGATATTAAAATGTTTATATTTTATGCTACTTTTGATCATTTTATTTTCAAAGTATCCTCAGTCCTCCAGTAAACACTGTTTCAAATAGGATCCACTTCACGTAGGATTTCTTTCTCTTTGCATAGATTACTTCCATATTTTATGTGTATGGCCCATGATAACATAAAATGTATTCATTCACTTTGACATTCTCCCTAAAGATTATATAATATGCAGAAAGAGGTCGTTATGATAAGGTAATTGTTTTTATGGCCAGTCCAGTGCACTCGGTGTTTGGGTCTGGTGCACCATGTGGTTCTGGGATCAAACTGCAGTCCGTGCACTTTGCTTAAGCTTGCCTAAGCAGGTGATTTAGACCACTAAGGTATTTCACCAGCCCAATAATTTATTCTTTTTTTTTTCCTTTTATATTTTTAGGGAAGAGTCTACAGGGTGTACAGGGTCTCACTACTAGATCAGAGTCATAGTGATCCATCTGTTTACAGCCTCCCAAGAGCAAGGATTACAGGCTCTTTCCACCATGCCTAGTCTTAATTGCCACCTTATCACACCCTGGAGATGGTGTCAGCAATGCAGGCCAAAGGATTGAACACCCAGCCCCTGAGCCTGCTCGCAGGTGCTTTAATCCACTGAGTTATTTGGCTGACCCTCCAATAAGCTATTTTTGATAATCTGATAATTGTGAATAGTAGACACAACAATTTTCTGTTTCAGGAAAATATTTAACTCTGTGTATTGTCACCCAAGTGGACTGGAAGACAGCCAAATACAAGCCACAGTTACCAGTATAAAATGTGAACTGTAGCTTTCAAAACTGATAATTGTACAGCCACAAGGAGAAACCAGTTGGTACAATCTGTATTACTCAGTTATGTTTCTTTTCACTTTCCTTAACAATGTTGGGAAACTGGTCAGATAATGAGAGAGAGAAATGTGTGTAAAGAATTCCTGATTTATTATTTTTTGTGTGTCTATTAATTCATTTCCATTGTAATAACAATGGGACATATATCTAACAGTTGATGAAATTTGAACCCTAAAGATAATGCTCTTTTACAAAATACTACTGGTATAAATTTCTAGATAAGAGAAAATAACATTGTTAAAATATCCATTCTCACAAGAGCATCTATAAATTCAGTGAGACCTTTATTAAAATTGTAAGAACAATTTTTTACACAAATAGAAGAAAAGCACTTCTAAACTTTGTATGAAATTTCAGAAGAGTAGACATAGCCAAAATAACCTTACTAAAAGTTTCTATAGTTTGTTAATCCTTTCTTGAAAAACCACCATGATTATAGACAAAGTTACTGCAAAAATCTCTGCTCCTTCTGAACTTTTGCAATTTTCCCCTCATTTTTTCCAACAATGACATTGGCTTTTACAGACATTTTGATTTTCATTCTCTCATATTGTCTCTTTTCTCTTGAAGTTTTTTCTTCCCATCCAAGCGGTATCTTCCAAAATATGCTTGCTTTCATATTTCTTGGTAAAAAATGTAATCATAAGTCATACCAAAATAAGTTTTCCTTCCACCACTAAAATGGGCTCAGAATACAAATGTAAATATGATTTCTGTTATAGTCCTGTAAATTTTGTTTAGCATTTCCCAAGCTTTTTTAATTATGTACATTACCTTCACAGAGTGAGGGATGGATATCAATGAAAAATTTTACTTTTCTGTGAACTAGTCAGTTTGCCATGAACTTCCTAGCCCATGTACTTACTTTGCTATTCATGTTGGCTCAGCATGCTCCGAAAATCAGGGAGGGAAAGAACCAAAACCATCTTGATAATGAAAATCAAAATAGGAGGCATTACATTTCCTGAGTTCAAATACATTACAGTGCAACAATAAGCAGAACAGCAAAAATTCTTGTTAAAACAAGCATATTGGCTAGTGGAAATAAACAGAATCTGGAAATAAAATTAACCATTAGTAGTCAACTGATTTTCAATAAGGTTACACAAAGACACAAAGAAAGGTTTGCTTCTTTAATAAGTTGTGTTGGAAAACAGGATATTCATATACAAAAGAATGGAACTAGGGGCCTGGAGGATGGCTGGGGCCGGGAGGATGGCTCAGTGGTCTGGAGCGCCTGCTCAGGAAAGCTTGGGCGGTGGCAGGAACCGCGGTTCGATCCCCGGCACCACATGCTGCGCCAGCCCTGCCCTCAGGGCAGGCTGAGCCAGCCATAAAAATAAACAAACAAGAGCTCTGAATCAAGAAATAAAATAAAATAAATTAAAAAAAAAAGAATGGAACTAAATCATTGTACTTTTTATTTAAAAATTAATGAACAAAAATCTCATATATTCATTGTGTATAAAGTGATACATGGTAATATGTATACATTGTGGAATGACTAAAATAAACTAATGACTAAAATAACTAATTAGTGCATACATATTTACCATTTTTGTCCTGAGAATTTCTTCTTTAACATTATAGGGATTGAACTCAGTTCTGTGTGTATTGTAAGCATGCACTGTGCTACTGAGCTATACACTCAGTCCCGAGAATACTTAATAATTTTGAAGAATACAATGCATGGAAACTGTAAACTCTAACATAAAAACTGAGATAAAGTTCCTTGATATAATTGACAAGGAAGCTTTGGATATAAAACCCCAATAACATTTTATTAAAATACTAAAATTGAAAAAAGAGTTGGAAGTAAAGAAAGTATATACTGTATGGAATACACCCACAAAAATAGAGACAAAATTCATTTGTGTCTAATAATGATATTTTTGTATTCTGTTGTAATACTTAGATTGACAGAATAGGTTTTTCAAGTGGGATACTCTAGAAAAAGACCCCAACACTAGGATTCAAAAACAAGTACTTTTCTTGAGGTGGTGATACCAGTACAAAACAATAAGGAAGCAAGATGTTGAGGAGAATAAAGTCAAGAAATAAGCCAGGCGTGTTGGTGCATGCATGTAATCCGTGCACTTGGAAGGTTGAGGCAGAAGGTTCACTGTGAGTTTGAGACAAGTCTGAGCTACAAAAGTGAGCTCAAGGCCAGCCTGAACTGCATAACGAGATTCTGTCTCAAAAAGACAAAAAAAAATTCAATTAAATATCTTGTTTGAAATAGTTATTTTGGGTAAATTGAAATTGACACTGTTGGGGAATTTGAGAAGACAGTGAAGAATATCAAATTCAGAGTTAGTGCTAAGTGATTCCTAAGGCTTGAGGGAACTAAACCTTTTAGATAGGAACTCTTATTTGTCAACAGTTGAGTATTTCTCCTTGGAGATGTTGATTCTCCAGCATGTTTTGCTTATTGTGTAAGTGAGAAAATGTGCCCTATTGATCAATAAAAGTTCCCCACCAAAGAAATGCAGTAAGCAAAACCAAATTAACAAATGTTAATCATGGAGAACAAGTGTATATGTACAGACCACAGGATGAGTATAGTTTCTGAGCATTGTACACACAATCACTCAAAAATGCCATATTTAATATTTTATTTTATTTATTTATTTTATTTAAAATAAAGTGAGCCTTTCTATATGGCATTTTAAATCTCACATCATGGCACTGTGTCTTGTGGACTGGAAGGTGTTGACTGAGCTTGGCATTTCAGGCAATGCCACAGCTCCACAATTCAGAGCTGACAACAAGACACCTGAACTAGCTCTAGCAAAAACGAAATGGAGGAACCATAGAACATAAGGATAAATTCAGAAAGGCCTTAAAACTTGCCTGATCTCTACACTATTTTGCAAAGAGAAGTTGCTATGGTGACAGACTATGGAGGCTTTATAAAAATCCCAGGCTGTCGAAAGCAAGGTCTGGTCCATCAAACTCATGTGTCATCCTGTTGGATGTATAAGCCCTCTGAGACAGTAGATGTTGGATACAAAGTGTGGGTGAAATATATAGGCCAAATGATGAAAAATAAATGAATAAAAGTATCCCTCTCCATGAAATTTGTCAACCAAGGGATTGGAAAATACCTTGATCCCTACAATGTTATTATTGAGCAATAGAGGAGGAGGCAGTCTTTCCAGGATTATACTGGGCAGAAGATCACCCTCAACACTGTACTTAACATTACCTACAAGAACTGTGGCTGTAAAGGTCAATTTGCAAATGATTGTTTCATCCAACCAGGTGGGACCAAATATTCTCTGATACCCAATGAGGAAGAGGTGGAACAAGAGGCAAAGTTAGCTGAATTTGACAGGCCTTACACCACAAGGAATTCATCCAGGAAAAGAAAGATGGAAAGGAAGAAAAGGAACTATAGAGACAGGAAGTCATCTGACTCTGACATCAATCTCTAAGAGTTATATGGGCAAAAAGGCAAGGTACACATAAAAAGACAGCCAGGTAGCCAAGAAGAAAAAGTAAAAGAAGCACACAAAGAAACACAAGGCGAAACAAATTCATTCCTGGTAGGCACTGAGCTACATCTTCAGGCCCAGCTGTTTCATTACTGAATTCATAAGGTGACTGTCTCACCAAAAGTCCTTGAAATGACTTCTCATCCAGTGCTGCTTCCCAAGTGATCTTCAGGAAGTCATTTCTGTCCACATAGGACACAAACAGAAAGACAATGGGTGGCCTTTGCTCTGCTTTATTGACCTCAGAACATCTTTTGCATAGTTTTTTAAAAAGCAGACCACATATGGAAAAGGAACTGGAACTTGATTGAGGCGGGTACCCAGGCTGATCACCAAAGAATTTCCCAATCAAAATGGATTTGTGCAAAATTCCAAAGAAAAAAAAAAGTGAGGCAAGGTAGTCACTTAACAGAGAAGTTAGTGACAGTGCCAGCATGTCAGGACACGCCTCCTTCTTATACACACAAACGCAAATTGCACTGCCATGGGTGAGGGTCTGGAAGGAAAGACAGGGTCAGATGGGGTGGAGAAAAGCAGGAAGCAGGAGGACCAAGCATCCCTTATCCTGGTGAGCATCACTTGAGTACCAGCTGTGTGCCAAACATGCCACATTTTTTCCTGATATATACAACAAGCCTTTATTTTTTTCTTTTTTTAAAATTTTATTTATTTTTTTCTTGTTTCAGAACCTTTGTTTGTTTATTCACTCATTTTAACGGCCGGCTCAGCCCGCCCCGAAGGCAGGGCTGGCGCAGCATATGGTGCCGGGGATCGAACCGCGGTCCCTGAAGCTGCCCAAGCTTTACAAAGCAGGCGCTTTTAGACCATTGAGCCATCCCACTGGGCCCGACAAGCCTTTAAGATAGGCAGTACAATCACTATTTTAGAGATTTAGAAAAATGAGCTTTGATCAAGATTCTAGAATGTTTTTTATTTCCTTGCCAAATTGGCTTCCTTCAAATTCTTAGGAACATAGTCACTTACGATGATGCCTGGTACAGAGTAAACAAAAAGGTGAATAAAAATTTGTAGACATTCTTGAAAAAAAATTAATCTTTTGTCACAATAAGTGAATTGCTGATAGGACCATTTTTCCAAATGGCTTATGTGCATGAAGTAAATGTAGGAACAAGCAATGTAGGAAATGGGAGGTGAAAGGCTTTCTTGTTATTGTCATTGATACTGTGAGCCTGTGGCACATGCCAGAAGAGACAGCACTTCATGGGGTGGAAGACAGAAAAAGTGAAATGAGAGGGGCCACAAAATCATGCCTCTTTCTGTCTTTTATTTTCTCAGCCTGCTGGGATTAGGATGCTGACAGTTCAATGATTGGATACACCAGTGACATACCCTTAATCCCAGCACCCTTATTCACAGCACTGAACTATGAATAACAAACTCTAGATTCACCTGCCTCCTAAAAAGTCCCATCTAAAAATGCACAAGGCTTTGGGGGTATATCCGGACACAAACTATAACACAGGTGCAGCTTGGTATCAATTATATTATTGAAGAATATATTATTACTTACATTTAAAGCTGTAAATAGTTGGTGTTGCTATAATGTAATGAGAGAAGCTAGAAGGCATGTGATATGGCTGGAGAGATAATATGGTACCCAGACATCCTTTGTCTTGTCAGTTGCAGGAAGCTATGGATGGCTTTTAAGTGTAGGAGTGTTGTGTAGTTTGATCACTTTGTGGGGTAAGTGAAGTGAATCAATTTAGAAACTGTTGTCAATCTTAGCAATAGACCATGTGACTTAAAATTATGATAATGATAATAAAGGCAAATTTGACAATAGCATATATTCATTAACAGTCATGTGTTCCCCAACACTTGAGGTTTTTGTATAATTTTTATATAATGTCACTGCACATGAAGAATTATCAATAGCAATTCTTGCTGTATTCGTTTTAAATAAACTGAGGTAAAAAAGTAGAGGCACTTGGATGAAAATTACAATTTGAACACAACTCCAGGACATACAGGGTTTTCTTTTCGGAACATACAGTTTTAATAAGCACAACACTAGCTGTTGGCCAGAAAGCAATATATTTGATAATATTATTTGATAAAATTAAAAGATCACATTGAGTTATTCTATGGGGTATGATGAAAGATGACTTCTCTGACACGGGAAAAGTTATGATGCACATTCATAAGCAATGTTTTAAAAGAAGAGAAAGTTATGTATTGCATAAAATTCTACTAAGACACAGTCTTCAGTAACAAAAACTCCCTGAAGTACACTTTATCTCTATAGTGATAATAAAAGAAATGAGCCCTGAATTGTACTGGTTCTTATAAAATGCTGATATACTTACTTGTGGCCCGCAGGCTAAAATATGAAATAGCTTAATTGCTGTAAGCATGGCATTTGCTTCAACTGAGAATTTTCTAGGTAGAATTTTCCACCGTGGGAATAAATAGCCTTTTAGGCAGGAGTGGTTTATTTTTGTTATGATGAGAAAATTATACCTAATGATACATAGACCAATTGTTTTGGCTATAGTGGCCATTTTACAGATTTAAACTTCTAAAAAGAATTATTGTAGACAGAAACGGACCATCAAAATTTATTTCATGAAATGCCTGAAGGTACATCTGAAATGAATGTGAATATTACATTTAGTGGTACAGATAGTAGAGTAACTACTATCAGTGTTGCTATAGATCTACTCCATACTCTGAGGTGAAATATGACTTTTTACCGAGATCAATGTTTTAAATATAAATTTCATAGGCTAGCTGATTATTATAGTTAAAATTTACTAAATGACTTCAGAAAGAGTACTCTTTTATAAGAGTATATTTGGAAACTATATGGATATATGTTTTAAGTTATGACAAAACTCATAAATATAGAATTTTCTATGTTAAATATATGTATGATTCAGTATCTCTACACCTAGTTACATTATTGTGACCCAGATCTCTATAACTTTTTCAGCTCAATTTTTTAAAGTATATATTCATTACAAAATTTTTTGATTTTCCTTTCCATCATCTCTGGTAGTCAACAGCCTAGTTTCTGTTTATAAGATGTTGAAGGCCTTAAGGATAATTATTTCCCTCAACATAAGGTTTTCAAAGTTCATTAATGCACAATATACCAGAATTTCTGTGATTGGCAGAGCATGAACTTGGTTTGCATCTGAACCAAAAGAATAAGAAAAAATACAACAATGTCCTTTTTCTCTCAGCTTATGAGATGTAGTTAGTAAATAAGAATTGTACAGAGGCAGAGACCACAGTGTAATATATATAAAGTGATGGTTATCACAAATTAATTAACACGTACATCAGTGTTTGCCACTTTTGAACATGTGTATATGAAATAACAGCACTTAAAATCTGTTTCTTTATCAAATTTCAGTAAACTAATGTAGAATTATTAATTTTATCATGTTTACACTATATATCCAAACTCACTAATTATATATCTGGCTTATTTCACATGTAAAAAAGTTCCCAAGTTTCATCCATAGTTTCACAAATCTCAAGATTTCGTACTTTCTTTAAGTTGAGTAAGATTTTACAGTGTATATATGTTTTGTGCCATACATTTTAATACATATACTCTTTGGTTGTTACCTTTATTGTTCCAAAATCATGGGTGTTTTAAACAGCGCTGCAATATACATGAGATTATAGATATCACTGTGATTTGGCTTTCTCTGAATATGTACTGAGAAGTGGGCCTGTGTTACCATATCGTAAAGCTACATTTTTATTAGTATAATGAGAAAGAAATAGTAATGAGAAAATTTAACAACAGGTTATTGGGACAGATATAGTAATTAATATATTGCATATGGTCTTCATAAGCTACTTTTAATTCTCTGAAAAAATCTATATTTCTTTTCATAATTGCCAATATTTACGGTAACCGAAAATGTGCAAGTATTCCCTTACTTGCATCTCTTGCTAACACTTATTTTTCGTAATATTACTATTATCCTATATAGATATGTGATGTTGTTTTATTGCAGTTTGATTTACATTTTCTTCATGATTGGTGTTGTTTAATACATTTTCCTATCTGTACTAGTTATTTGTTTGTTTTCTTTGGTAAAAATGTCTATTCATATTCTTTCCTTCCTGCATTTTACTACTAAGTTTCATGACTTCTTTATATGTTTTGAATACTAACCTTTTATTAAAATATGGTTATATTTTTTTCATATTGTTGAGTTTACAGTTTATGCTACTGATATTTTACCATACGAATTATAAAACTAAAAGTATAATCAGACAATATTCAGAAAATTAATTAATTAAAATTGAATTAAATATTTCAAAACAATATTCCAAAATTCAAATCAAATCATGATTCAAACTTAGAGGCCAAAATGTTGTGTAACATATGTACACATTTTTAAGCAATTCAAAGAACTTGCATAGTATTTGTATAGGTGAATATATACAGAGATATCAACTAAGAAAGTATTTCCATGGTAGTAAAGAATTACTAAGAATAAAACATAACATAAATGTTGGAATAGAAAATATATGAGCAGAACATCTAACAGTTTGGGGATAGGATATCACAAAAAGTTCTAGTATGTTGTGTACATGGACAGTGTCCATGATGCTTGCTGGTGGCCAGGTGTCACTTGTGGGACTGAGCTACTGCTATTTCCTTGATATCCACTCTGTAAACCCAGACAGAATCATGACCCATAGGGTGCGGGAGAAATCTATTTGTAGAGTATACTGATGACCCTAGTCTGCTGCTATATACAAAAGAATAGTTGAAACACGGCTTTTGTATACCTCTTTTTCTCCTCTGTTTAATTGTTTGCTCTATTAGGTGGGTTCTTTCCATTCTGTTTCATGGAGTTCTGATCATTTCAATTCTTCTCTAGAATATCTTTTAGTAAACTATGCAAGGATGGCTTTGTCATCATGAAATTCTTTAGTTGTTCTTTGCCCTGGGAGCATTTTACCTCTCCATTGGACTTGAAGGAGAGTTTTGCAGGGTATGACAGTCTGGCTGAAATTTATTTCCTTGCAAGACTTAAAGTAGGTTGCTCCATGCCCTTCTTGACTTGATGGTTTGTAAAGAGAAATCTGCTATTATTCTAATGGGTTTTCTTTTGAATGTGATCTATTTCTTTTCTCTAGCAACCTTTAGTATACTGTTGCTGTGCTGAATTTCTAGGATCTTGATTATGTGACTGGGTGTGGTTTTAATTGGGTTTATGCTATTTGGCGTTCTATATGCTTCAGCTACTGAATGTCAAATTTTTCCTCATATATGGGAAGTTTTCTGCTATTACTTCCGTCCATATACTTTTCATATCATTTATACAGAATCCCTTTTCATTGATGCCTCTTACTCTTATGTTGTCCATCTTTGCATCATCTTACAGATGTTGAATTACTTTTCTTGCATACCAACTGTTATTAAGAGATCTCTTCTTGCCTTCTTTACTAGCTGCAATAGTGTCTTTAAGATCTGAAAATCTATTTTCACTTTCATTGAAATGGTTTTGCCAGCTTGTGATTGAGGTTTGAAGTTCCTGTACAGCACCTTGAATCTGCTTAAGACATTCTACTACTGTCCTACATTGCTCATTCAAGGATTCCATCATTTTTCTATTCTTCTTTATTTTTTATCATTCTCTTTGGAAGCACTTAGTACTTATTTTGTTATAGGTATTATTTCTTTTTTCATTTCAGAAATTATTTCTTATCTGTTTTCCTCTATGCCTTTCTGTAGTTATTTCTTTACTTCAGATGCTAATTTTTCAGAGATTTCAGATGTGTGATTTACAATTTCTTTTTTAAAAATTTTCCTCAGTGAAGTTTTTCATTTTTATTGAGCTCCATTCAGAAAATAGCTAAATGAGTATCCTCCATGGAGTTCCACTGCTCCCTGCTCCCACAGTCTTCCAGGGCAGCATCTAGCACCTGCTGACACTTCAGGAAGTATCCATCGTTTGGACAGTCTCCTCCAGCACCTCGATCTCCAAAGTGGTGACTTTCTCAGAGAGCACTGCAGTAGTCTCCTTCTCCAATTTCTTATATGCTATTGTCTCCTATATTTTTACTGAGTAGGCTTGGAGTCTGAGAGCATATTTTGCTCCTTCTCTTTGACATTTTGTATAGCCTTGTATTCTGACTTTTGGTGTACAGCTTTGGCAGAGTTCTTACCTTAGCACCAGGTTCAGATCTACAAAGTTCTAAGTCTTTACGTGGGTGTGGCTTGGGTCTGTCTTCTGAGCTCCACTTCTTCCATTTGTAGCCCTTGGAGGTGAACCTGCTGGGCCACTCTGGCAAGCTGTTCTGTTCCTGGATCAGCTGGGTGGTTATTTTCTCTAGTCTATCTGCAGAGAGTTCTATGGCAGTTTCCCACACGGGGCATGCTGGTCCTAGTTGCTGGGTCAGATGAGTTTTTGGATGGCCCAAGGTGGTCTCACTCATGCAATGGGCCTGGTTGCTAGATCGAACAATCTTTGGCAGGCCTAGGGAGGTCTCATTCATGCACCAGGCCTGGGCCTGGTTGCTGGGTCGAATGAGTTTCTCTCTACTATCATTTGAAGCATATATTCAAAAAGTTTTTGTGCATTCCAGTTTGTCTATTTTTTTCATTTTTTCCTTGGCTGTTGGCATTACATCTAAGAAATTACTGCCAAATCAAATCCTGTGAAGTACTTACCTTTCATTTCTTGCAAGTGTTTTATGACCTTATGTCTTACATTTAGGTCTTTGATATCTTTTGAGTTAATTTTTGTGTTCACGCTTAGGTGAATGTTCAAATTTCCTCTTTTTTCCTTGTGGTTGTCAAATTTCTAAGCAAAATTTATTGAGACTGTTTTTTCTCCCACTGGATTAATGACTTTTCACCTTTGTTACAAACTACTTGACCACATGCCTGAGATTTTGTTTTGGAGTTATTTATTCAATATCATTAGTACATATGTCTCTATGTACTAGACAGGTTTGATTACTGTAGACCTGTGTCATGATATGAAGTTAGAAAACCTGACTTCCTCTTTTTTTTCCTCTTATTTAAAATTGTTCTATTTAGAGGGCTCAGGAGATAGCTCTGTGGCACAAGTGCCTGCCTGGCAAGTGCAAGGTCGTGAGTTTGAACCCCAGTACCACCAAAAAAATAAAAATAAAATAAAATAAAATAAAATTGTTCTATTGAAACCTGGTATGGTCAGGCACACTTGTAATCCCACCACTTGAGAGGCTGAGACAGGAAGATCAGTGAGAGTTCGAGCCCAGTCTCGGCTACAAAAGTGAGCTTAAGGCCAGCCTGAACTGCATAGTGAGACCCTATCTCAAAAAGAAAAAAAAAATAAATAAAGGAAAAGAAAGAAAAGATAAAAAGGATTTTTCTATTGAGAATTCTTTTAGCTCTTCATAAATTTTACTATTTTTGTTTTAATTTGGAAGCAAATTTAACCTAAATGTTTTACTTATTAGTAGTAATATATGTTTGTAGTAGAAAATGGTGAAGCTCATTTTGGTAAAGTGTCATCTTTTGTCATTTTATGAAGATGCAGATTGATCATATCTTCATCATTTTCTCTCCTGGTATATCCCTGTTGCTTTCTTCCTACTTCCTGTGATTGCCTTTCAGTTCTCCAACTATGTGCCTCCTAGTCTCTAGTCATTGGTTAGTTATACATTCATTTGATTATTTTCACATATAACATAAAAATATGAAATGTAACTTTCTGATTCAGGATTATGTTACTTGCAATCATGGTCTTTATATCTGTCCTTTTCAGATACATACAGTAATTTCATCTCATTTAAGGCTAAATAATATTCCATTCCATAAATGAGCTATTTTTTGTTTTGTTTTGTTTTGTTTTGATTTGTTTTGTTTTGTTTTGTTTTGTACTGGGGATTGAACTCAGGACCTTGTGTTTGCCAGGCAGGTGCTTAAGCCACTCCTTAGCCCAATAAGCCACTTTTTATCCTTTCATCTGTTCATGGTTATCTAAACTGTTTCTACAGATTGACTATAATTAATTGAACCACTATAAGCATGAACAAACATGTTTAACTATAATGTGCTTATGTTCATTCTTTCAACAATGTAATTAGGAAAGATAGAGCTGAAAGTAATGATATTTCAATATTTCCTATTTGTGAGAATTTGATTTCCATAGTGGTTGTGCTAGGTAACATTCTAAGTGGACATTCTATGTAGGAAGGATTCCTCCCCCTCTACATAAAACTTTCTGTGTATCAATGGTCTTTATTAGTATTTTTAACTTTTTTTAACATTTAATATGTTTTGTTTTATATAAGCCTGTTATATTTCAGACTGAAAAACTCCTATCAAATGTGGATGAAATTTGTTCTAAGAAGAGAAATGAACATAAAAGAACAATTAATATACTACTAGATTTAGTATGCAAACATACATATGCATTAGTACTTATTTTCCATACATAAGTTACTTTCTTTGTGTGTATTTGATAACTGCACATGACATAATTTAATTCTTTTTTAAAAATGTCTTCCCTCTGTACTTTTATCTCCTTGTACCCTTACCATTTGTAGTAGATCTTCGTGTTTCCTTTTCATTATTTCTAATTATTTATTTTATGTTATTTATTTATTTGACACAGGTTCTTGCTATGCAGTTCAGAACTGTAGTGATCTTTCTGCCTCAGCCTCCCCAGAACTGGGATTACAAGTATATACCACCATGCCCAGTTGCAAGTCTGGCGTGGCATGTGGTACTGGGGATCAAACTCAGATCCTTGTGCTTGCCAGGCAGGTTCTTAGACCACCATATTCTCTCCCTAGCTCTCTTTCTTCTCTTGTTTGTACTGGGAATCAAACTCATGACCTTGCCAAGGCAGGCTCTGTATTGTTGAGCTACATCTCTGTTCCCTTTTCTGTTTCCTTTTATCTCTCTTATTTTACACTCTACTTATATTTTCATTTTCTCATGAGAGTAATCATTCAGTATTTCAACTTGTCACTTGTGCTAGCTAACATGATGTTATCAAGGTACATTCATTTTCCTAAGAAAAGTTCAAATTCATCCTTCTTACATTACAGTGCTATTCTATTTTGTATAAATATTATATGTATCCACATGTTTGTTAATAGATCTTTATGGTGGCTATTAACTGAGACTGGGCATGGTGACACGAGCCTGTAATCCTTGCACTTCGAAGGCTGTAAACAGGAAGGTCACCATAAGCCCAATCTAGTAGTGAGTTCCTGAACACCCTGTAGACTCTTTCCTGAAAAATACAGACTAAATAAATAATTCAATTAATACATTGTACTGCTATAACCATGGGCATATGTGTATCACTGCAGTATGTTGCTTACTCCACTTTCAGTAAGATACTTACAGGAGAAAAGCCTGGATCAAGTTAATTTATAATTTTATTACTTTTAGAAACCTTCATTCTGACTTTCTTAGTGGTTGTACTAGTATATTTTCCCATTAACAATGTAGAAAGATGTATATTTTCCCATATGCGTAACAGCATTTGCTGTTGTTTGCTTTCTTGATTTTAATCAGGAACTTCAATATTTCTTCTTACTCGTGCTGTAAGAAGGAATTTCAATGTTTTTTTTTAATTCACACTTCTTCGATGTGGAGTTTTATTTAACCTGTACTTGTTGGCCATTTGTTCCTTTTCAGTGTAGCATTGATGTATTTCATTTGCTCTTTTTAATTTTTTTCTTCTCTCTCTCTCTCTCTCTCTCTCTCTCTCTCTCTCTCTCTCTCTCTCTCGCACTCTCTCTCTCTCTCTTTCTCTCTCTCTCTCTCTCGTTTTTTGGTACTTGGGACTAAACTTGTACCCTATGCTTCCCAGGCAAGTGCACATACTGCTGAGCTATATCCAGCGCCCTTGAGTTGCCTACTTCTTAATTTTGTCATTTATTTAAGACATTCTAATTTTTTTGAATCCTTTATATGTTCTAGATAGTAGTCCCTTGCCCAAGGAATAGATGATATTTCCTCCTTTCTGTAGGTTGTCTTTTCGTCTATTGATTGTTTTCTGTAGAGAAGCTTTTAAATTTGATATAATACCATCGGTTAATTTTGATGCTACATTTTATGTAGTTGTTTCTGTTCAAAAAGTGCTTATGTGTGTGTCTATATTCATGAATTTTACTTATTTTGTCATCCAGCATATTATGTGTTTCTATTTTCATAGCTCTTTGCCTCATTTGGATTTTAATTTGGTGCATGATGATAGATATAGATCTAGTTTCAATATTCTCAATTATGTAACCAGTTCACCTGTATATTTTTGACTCCTTTATCAAAGGTCAGATGATTTCATGTGCCTGTAGTTGTCTCTTCATATTCTATTCTGTATGATTCTTTGATCTGGATGTCTGTTTTTGTGCCATTATCATACTGTTTGCATTTTTTAAATCACTGTAGCTCTGCAGAGTAGCTTGAAATCTTTAAATGTGATGACTCGTTTGTTGATGTTTCCCAGGATTTCTTTTTTGCCATTCAGGTCTATTTTGGTTCCATATTAATTTTAGGATATTTTCTCTATATCAGTCAGGTATGCTGTTGATACTTTGGCTGATATTTAATTAAATCTATGTATAAGTTTTGGAATTATGACAATTTTGTCAATATTGATTCTGTATATCTAAGGACAGGGGCATTATTCCTGCTTCTGGTACTCTTTGATCTCCCTTTTCCAGTATATATATATTTGTTGTAAAACACTTCCACTTTTCAACTAGGTTAATTTCTAAGCATTCAATTTTTTGAAACAATTGTGAATAGCATTGTTTTGCAAATTTCTTTCTCAGTGTGTTCATTAACAATGTAAAGAAAAACAATGAATTTTATTCTGCTGGATTTCTGCATGTATCAGTTCTTGGGGCTTTTCATGAATTTTTTTTATTCTTTCATGTAAAGAATTACAGCTCTGAAAATAATAATTGTGTAACTTCTTACCTACTTATACATACCCTTTATATGTCAATTTGCATAATGCCTTCACTAATGTTCTAGTACTATATTTAAAGGAGTGATTGCTACAGGGAGAGAAACTGACCTCTAAATAATATAGGCGACCTCTAAATAATATATGGTAAAAATGCAACTCTCAACCTGAAAAGTACCTGAGATGACTTTGTATTCTCTAAAGCTGAAGAATGAATTTTAGGAACAAACAGAGGTTATAAATAGAATATATTTATTGGGAGTAAATAAAGCTCTTATCTTAGAGAGGAACAGTAGGGAGGTCACTGAATGGTTTGTCTCCAGAAGCTGTCTTTTCCAGGGAGTTTTATAGAAGAAAACGTGGTGAGGTGGTTCTAAGGTGGTGGAGAGCATGGGAACTCACATGGGTAAGCATGAGATGGGACAGAGCTATGGTCAACCAACAAGTTTACAAGTACCACTGCTCAAGTAAAATTGATTAAATCCAATACCAAATGGGGGAGCAAGTCTCATAGCAAGCAAGCATGAATATAGGACAGCGTCTCTTCCTTTTGGGGGCTGGGTTAGTGACTCATTTGAGCTCTTTCAAGGTGATTGATAACTATTTAGAATATAAATTGCTGATGCTAATCTTTATGGAGGTTGGCATTTTTTTGACCTTTAATTTTTAGATCTAGTTCACAATAGGAACATCATTCCCTCCCATAGTTATAAGGTATCCTGTCTTCTGTGTTATTTCCTTGGATGCCCTAGCCTTGTCTTACTGCATATATTTCCATGTAGCTCAGCTGCCTGCAACATAGTGGCTATCTTTGACTTATTTCTGATTTTAGAGGTAACAGTTTCATTTAACCCACTTAGCATGATATTATCCTTTTTTCTACTTATATGATATATTTTACATACTAATTTGTGCATTTTTTAAAATGAAGCTCCATTTCCAATTGTTTAGAGGAAGCATATCTTTATATATTTTCATACTGTTCAGGCAAATTCAACTACAAATCATTGAGAACTTTAAGATACTGATCTACATTTTTAAAATTTTTATTAATTTCAATAAGAAAGAAATAGCAATGAGATAGTTTCAAAACTTGTTAGTAGGACAGCCACAATTAATACAGTGCATATTATTGTCCTCAAAATAGTTGTTCAGAGTACAAGATGCAGACATGACATTCTTTTCTAAATCCTATAAGTACAAATATTTTTTCCATTGAACTAAGAGAAAGTAGTTGTATGTATAGTCCAATAGTCCATAATAGCAGTGGATTATCAGCAGAACTGGTAATGTCAGAAGCTGTTAACATAAGCCTTTTACAGCTCAGCATACTTATTGGCTTTACTTTTTATACCTTGTGATTAATCTTTTCTTCTGGATGTTTAAGACTAGGTTAAAGCAAGACAAACCGTATGACGTTTGTATTTTAGTTTTAAAAATGTAGAAATTCAGTTTTCCCAGCACCATTTGTTAAAGAGGCTATCTTTCTTCTGGTAGACATGTTTGGCCCCTATGTCAAAGATAAGGTGGCTGAGTGTGTTTGTAGTTGCTTCTGCATTTTCTAATATATTCCTTTGATCCTCAAGTCTATTTTTTCAAAAGTATGCTGATTTTATGAAAGTATTTTTGTAGTATAATTTTAAGTCAGGAATTGTAATGCCTCCTGCCTTGTCTTTGTTGCCCAGGATTGTCTTTGAAATTCTGGGTCTTTTTTCATTCCAAATAAATTTTAGCAATGACTTCACTATTTCCGTGATGTATGTGGATGTTATTTTAATAGGAATTGCATTAAATCTGTATAAAACTTTTGGAGTATGGACATCTTCACAATGTTCATTCTTTCTAGCCAGGGGCAGGGAATATCTTTCCATTTTCTGAAATTCTGTATGATCTCTTTTTTCAGAGTACTGTAGTTTTCACTGACTAGATCTTTTTTTTTT
>PVJA010022627.1:0-34015 GCA_004027025.1 Myocastor coypus | reverse complement strand
AATTGCAGTGGGCCACCAGTGAAGCTTGTAATGTTGGAGGCTATTGAATCTAAGCCTCCTAAAGCTCATCTCATCAATCTAGCTCTGTGTTTCATGCATTGTAATTAAGCATTTTTTTTTTCTTGCTGGGTGGTCAAGGACAAGTCGAAGCAAGACCTGTATAACAAAATATTCATTTTTTTTGTATCTTCCAGGGTCAAATCCCCTCAGGATTAAGTTTGGGACCATAGACAGTACTTTGTAGAACTGTTGTTAGTGCCAGCCTTCGGGACAAGTCACGGCCATTGCTTGGCCATTTTGCTTTCTGTGAAAGCCTGAGAGAATGTTTTTCTCTGGGTGACTCTCCTTCAACGCACTATATAGCCTGTCCTTTAATATTCAATAAAAGTAATATCCTTCTGTGGGTCTGGCTCACTTCGAGAGAGACAAGTCTCAGTGAGACCTCTGAGCTAAATTCATCAGGTCTTCTTGTCATTTCTTTTGGCGCTGACACAGAACATTACAACACCAACCAAAAAACAGAAATTTAGGCTATTCTCCCTAATGAAAATATATACAAATGTCCTCAACAAAATACTAACAAATAGAAGGCAGCATATTATCAAGAAGTTCATATACCGTCAGCAAGTGGGATTCGTTCTAGGAATACAGGGATGGCTTAATATATGCAAATCAAAAAATGTAAAGCATCACATTCCAGAGCCAAAGACAAAAATCACATGATCATCTCAAGGATGCAGAAATGATTTTCAAAAAGTTCAACACTTGGGGGCTGGGGAAACAGCTCAGTAGAGTAAGCGCTTGCCTGGCAAGCGCAAGGGCCTGAGTTCAACCCTCAGTTCCGCAAAAACAAAACAAAGCAAAAAAGTTCAACACTCATTTATGATAGAAAATGTATAGGAAAATTAGAAAAAAAGGGTCTTTACTTCAATCTGATTTATGACAAACCAAGAGCCAACATCGTACTAAGTAAACAAAAACTGAAAACCTTCACTTAAAAATCAGCAACAAGATAAGTATGTCCACTGTTAGCACTGATATTCAGTGTAGTTCCAGAAACATTAACCAGAACAATTAGACAAAAGAGAGATATTAAAAAAGTACTAATTGAAAAAAAAGTGAAATTATTATTTTCTAGAGATGGTCTGATATTCTATAAAAGATCCCAAAGACTCCACCAGAAGACTTGTAGAGTTAATAGGCAAATTTAGTAATATAGCTGAATATAAAATCAACACTTAAAAATCAATAGTGTTTCTGTATACAAAGAGCAAACATACTGAGAGAGAAATTAGGGAAACCATGCCCTTCACAATAACATCCAAAGAAATGATCACTTAGGGATCAATCTAAAAAGGAAGTAAATGATCTATGTAGGGAAATTTACAATATTTCATAAAAAGAAACTGATGAGGGTTTTAGAAAATTGTAAGATATTCCTTGCTCCTAGGTAAGAAGAACTAATACTGTAAAAATGGCCATATTTCCAAAATTGTTTTACAGATTCTATGCAATCACAATTAAAATATCATTAGCATACCTCAGAGAGCTAGAGAAAATACTCCTAAAATTCCTCTGGAAACAGGAGAATCCTAGTACAGCCAAAATAATCATGGGCAACTAGGGACAGGAAGAAGGAATCACATTCCTAGATTTGAAATTACATTATAAAGGCACTGTGATAAAATCTAAACCTTGGTGACATTGGCAAAAAACAAAAACAAAAAAACACCAGACTTGAAGATCAAGTGAACAGATTAGAAGGTGCAGAAATAATCATAAACACACTTGGCTGGAAGAAGGATAGCTTCTTTAATAAATGGTGCTGGATAAGCTGGTTCTTCACATGACAAAGGCTACAGTTAGCCCCATGTCTATCACCATGCACTAAATTAAAGCTAAAATGAATGAAAAGCTTAAATGTTAAAACAGAGACACTAAGTCTACTGGAGTAAAAAGTAGGTAAAAAGGAGAAAAGACAGGGAAAAAGGACTGGGAAAAATCATGTAAGTATGTACTCGGTAAGGATAGTATGATTGTGCTACTAATTTCTATCAATTTTTAAGGTGGCAGTTAGTGTTTTAAATTTTCACTTTGACCAGTTTTATATGCTAATATCTGTAATCTGAGGAACTTCATTGAAAACAATAATATGCAATAAAATGACAACTTTTAAACACCTTTCACCTTGACTGTTATTTATTTTTAATGTGTATTATTTATAATATCTTATTGAAAGTAAGAGTTAATGTTTAATTATTTGATCAATCTTACATACCTGTATCTGGTAATTCAAGCCACAAATTTGATGATATAAATGTGCAGTGTAGCAATTGTTAACTTTCTATTTTTATTGTGATAATACAGACTTTTTATTTTTTGTTGTTTTGTAAATTATGTATCTAGGATGAATGCACACTTCGCAGATGAAGAATTACAAATGACAAATAAATATATGAAAAATAGCCATCATCTTCATTTGAGAAAGGTGAAGTAAAACAACGCTGAGATTCCATCTCACCCCAGAAAGAATGGCTGTCATCAAGAAGTCAATCAACAACAAATGCTGGAGAGGTTGTGGAGAAAAAGAAATCCTCCACTGTGTATTTTTCTAAAACAACTGAAAATATCATACTACAGCAATATATGTGCACTCATGTTTTAGCAGCACAATTTGTCAAAGTTAAGCTTTGGAAACAACTCAAGAGTCCATCACCCAAGGAAAGGATAAAAAAGATTTTTTTTTACAATGGAATATTACTCATCTATAAAAACAAAATAAACTTGTGGCTTTTCCAGATAAGCAGATGCAACTAAAGACCATAATTGTAAGTGAAATAAATCAACCCCATAATTTCAAACATCATATTGTCTCACTAGTGTAAGAATCAGAAAGAGTATATAAAATCCCAATGGTACAATAGAAAGGGAAAGGGAAAGAAACTGGTCAAAGGGAAGGAATAAGTGGGATGAGGGAAAGCAGAAAAGAAAGATGTTAAGGGAATATGTTGTGTATGTGCATGTGTGTGTGCATGTGTATGTGTGTGTGTGTGTGTGTGTGTGTGTGTGTGTGTGTGCCTGCATGCACACAGGATAGATTGAATAACTGTACTGCTAATTTTTACTGTCCTTTTGAAAGGAACAATTAATATTTAATTTTTCTTCTTTTTAAGTTTGTTTCTTTTTTAAAACAATTTTGCATGCTGATATCTGGTAATCTGAGGAACTGATTTGAAGCCAATAATATGCAATATAACAACTGTTGTTTTTGAATTTCTTTCATTTTGTTTGGTGAAATTCCATGTCATCTTTTTTTTTTTTTTGCTATTCTTACTCTCTTTTAAAAAAGAAAAACCAAAAAAAAAAAAAATAAATAAAAATGCATGGATTGCTGTCTTGCTCAGGTACACACACCAAGTGTGGTAGATGGAACATTACTTTGGTGAAAATACTGGTTTGACACTTTTGTAAGCACGTACGTGCCTTACCTTTCACTGTACCACATGAGTAGACACAAAGATCACTTCCTATAACTCTCAGGCAAATGTAATGTGGCATAACTGGCTATTATTACACTAAAGTAAAAACTTTACAGTAGTAAGGTAAGAGATGTGTTGGTGGAATCCTGTGCCATACTCTCTGGGTTAAAGCACAGTCATTCAGATTTTACTTAAACTAGTCATGTATAGTTGTGGATACAGAAGGCCAGGGATATAATAGAAGATACAAATTAATCTTTGAAAGTTAAGACTTCAGTTGCAGATAAATGGTTTTTCCAAGCTTTCTTATACTGAGAATGTGCATAGCCACTCTCCAGGCCTGGTGCCAGGCAGGCAGGATGCAGTACTTCTTGCCCTCTGTGTGGAGGCTTGACTGGTGTGCACATAGATGGTTCCTAGGCTTTCTTGTTATCTCTAATTGGAAGTGCTTCTCTGCATTTGGAAGAGAACGGGTCAGCTGCTATCTCAATCTGGACAAACTGTAAAGAAGTTCACTTTTTCATTTGTGTGAGATTTTCTTCTGTTTGTTAGCAGATAAGTGGATGAACATGCAGAAAGCCAGATTCAGGCCTGATGGAGCTCTAGGTAGGAGTACCTAGTTCAGCTAGGTTGCAATACTCTGAGCTAGGTAGTGGTATCTTTAGATATTACTAATGAGTCAGAGAGTGCCCTGGTCCTCTCTCTCTTTCTCTCTCTCTCTCTCTGAATTATATAAATATATAATGCAGAATATCCCTGGAAAGAGCTCCTCCTACCACTGCTGCCATCTCAGCTATTCTCTCATTGCTGGGACAAACACCCAACACCCAAAATGAAGGAAGGAAAGGCTAATTTTTTTTTTTTTTTTTTTTTTTTTTTGCAGGACTGAGGTTTGAACTCGTGACCTTGGCATTTGCCAGGCAGGCACTTGTGCCATGGAGCTATCTCCTCAGCCCCTAGGAAAGGCTAATTATTTAGCTCACAGTTCCTGGAGGTTTCAATCCATACTCAGCTGAGGCACAGAGGCACATGGCAAGACCAGCAGTTCATGGCAGCAGAACAGTGACAATGGCAACAGAGAGAGAGTCTGTCTCTCTGTCTCTCCTATTACATTCAGGCTGTCCATCTCAGGCTGGGTGTAACGTTCACACTCATCATCTCAGCAGTGCCAAGACCTGTAATCCCCACGGACCACCCATAATCCCAGTGGATCACGAGTTAATCTCAAAGTCTAGAAGTCCTTGCCCCAAGACTACATGAGGCTTTGCGGGGACAACTAGACAGACACCATAACAGCCACCTTGATATTTAACTATGGCAGCCTGAGCTGATTAGGGTCCCTAATGCCTTGGTCTTCTCTCACTGTTGAGACAAAACACCTGAACCCCAAAATTAAGTAAGGAAATGTTTATTGAGCTCATAGTTTGTGGAGGCTTCAGTGCCACTTGTGCGGCCTGCCCAGGGCGGGTGCAGCACTCACACCTATAATACCATATTGGACCATGGATCAATCTCAAGCTCTAGAAGTCCTCGTCCCATGACAGCATGAGGCTCTGGGGAAATCTAGACATGAAGCATAGTGTCTACCTTAAGTCTTGCCTTCTTTTGGGGCTGTGGCTGTCTCTGATGCCCAACTGTGTGCCAGGCATAGTACAGGACCTGGCACACAGTCATAGCTTATGTTCAGGATAGTGAGCCCACACATTCCCACTTGCCTGTGTCTACGACTGCCTGTCATTTGCAGGGGTGCCATAGAAGCCATTAGGACACAGTCATTTCTGAGAACAACTCTCCCCTCATGAAAAGTGGGAGTGGGCTCTAGGGCTAGAAGCAGAGAGGAAGCTCCTGAATGCAAAGGCGGGTCCGCATCTGTCAGGAGAGGAAGAGAAGGCAGAAGCAGGCTGACAAGAAACAGGTACCTCTCACCTGGAACTGCCCTGCGGTAGTCCGGGCTTTATCCTGCCAGCTGCCCTCCCCCTGTCACCCCTGCCCAGCACATATAGTCATTTCCCTCATGTGTTTTGCCATTATAGAAACCCTCAGTCTAAAGTATTGAGGCTTTGGATTCTCAAGATGCCAGGTGGAGTGCAGTTACAAAGGCACATGTCCCAGGACAGCTCAGTGTCACTGGGAAAGAGAAGCAGGCAATGGAAGCAAAGGTGAATGTCCCCAGGGGGTGCCAGGTACCCAGATCTCCAGACAGTGACGCTCAGGAACAGACAGTTTCTGGGACTCAGGTCCAGCCAAGCACTGAGGCAGATTTGTCACTGTCCACTGCCTTGTGGAATGGAATTTGTGCCTCCGTAGGGTGATATGCTGGAGATGAAGTCACGATGATGCCCATAGCCAAGGTGGCCTCAGCCGGACCCTGTGCCAGGAGTTTCCCTGTGACAACATGAAAAGAGAAGGGAACACACTAAGGGTGGAGGCCTGCCTCTCTGAGGTGAGAACTTCTGAGACCTTACCTGAGGTGCAAAGAGATAGGGCCTGGCGGTAGACCGCATCGGGCGGGGGGGTGGCGGGGAGGACAGGCAGTAGAGAGGCTTGGGGCTTCAGCCTCAGTAGCTGTGGTTCTTCATCTACAGACAGGGTGTTTCAGGGGTTATGTCTGCCCTGTGTCATGAGGGTCCCTGAGACCCCAGTGCAGACACTGCGAAACACATGTCAAGTATCTTGTTGCTGTCCTAACTGTGGGCCATCTCCAGTTTTTGCATTTCAAAAATGACTGATGGAAACTCTAGGAGAAAAGGCAGCCCATACTTGCTACAGAAGCTGCCAGGTTTCTGCCCTGTGTGTGGCTCCCAGTCATTACCTTCCTCTCTTATTCTAGAAGAGGAAATGCCGGGAAGTAATGGGCTGTGATGCAGATGCCCTGCATTGGAACTCCTTAGGGACATCTACCATTTGTTTGGAATAGCAGCACCAGTACTGATGACAATGGTGACAACAATCATAATGACGATGATTTTTGCTAGACACTGTGTTGACACTTCCCACATTTATACTGAACACTACCCTGGGTGGTAGCCACAGTTCCCACCTTCCAGAAGAAGAAATGAAGTTTCAGAAGCGGCAACCGCTCAATCCAGGCTACTCAGCAAGAAACTGGAGGCACTTGAACCCAGGCTGGGTGACGTTCGTGCCACACCTTCTCTTCGGGGTTGGTGTCTCCAGGGTCCTACACAGGTCTGCTCCTCTCTAAGTGTGCACTGAGTGAGTGACTGAATGGCTGAGTGTGTCCATGACGGCATGAGCAGTGTAATTTATAGTCCTTTTGCAAACACGATTCATTGAAAGATGCTTTTTCCCTGGACAAATTAACATATTTTTGTTCCACTTTGTTATGTGTTCCCTGAGGACAAATGACTCTGCGGAGCTGACCCACTTTTTATGCTTTGTGGCTGCTCCTGCCTGGCAGGAAATTACCTGTGTGCATTTGGCACTTTCCAGCAGTCTTGTCAGGAGACAGAAACCCGGTGGGCAGAAAGGAGGGCGGGCACCAGCATGCCTCCTGCTTGTCCACACACTCTGCAGGGGGCAGCAAGATGGGCAGAGTGGGGATGAAGCAGGCCAGAAAGTGGGGTGCTTGGTGCTCTGCAGGGGGCTGAGCCTGGGAGATGGCCAGAGCCTCACTTCCCACCTGCCTCGCTTTTTTTTTCCTGCCCAAGACCTGGCCAAGGAGTCCAGTGGCCTGTGCAGAGCTCCTCTGTAGAGGAGGAGCACAGGCTCTAACACAGCACAAGGGCATGGCATGAAGCGCCTTGGACATCCTGCTTCTGGGAAGCTGGCTGTTGATCTTGGATTTAAGTTTGATTGGACCGAGACACATGGGAATGAGTCAAACATACCCCCAGGCTGGCCTGCCAGGGTGTTGCAGAGATGACTGGCACTTGAGGTAGGAAACTGGGAAGGAGACTTGCCCTCAGCGTGGACAACACCACTCCATGGAGAGAGGGCCTGGAGAGAAGAAAAGCACAGGAAGGAGGAGGAAGTGGAGGAGGGGAGGAGCATCAGCCAAGCCTCTGTCTCTGTCTCTGTCTCTGTCTCTTTCTCTCTCTCTCTCTCTCTCTCTCTCTCACCTTTCTGAACATCATGACAGGAGCACTTCTCCTCTTCGCACCTTCCTCAAATGCAGTCCTAAGATGAGTGGAGCCAACTTACCATGCATAGAAAATCTGGAACAGGGGGTGAAGAGCACCCTTTCCCCTAAAAGCTGGCTTTCTCAGGCAAGTTGTTCCAGTGATACAAAGATGACCAGTGCCTTCTACTTTCCCCATTTCTCTAGCTAAGCAAAACAAAACTCCTGGATATTTTACAGGAAACAATCTGGAGGACGCTAAGAAACGGAGAATAGAACGCAGGCTGGCTAGGCACCTCAGTACCTTAGAGAGGGCACAGTGCAGAATGTTGTAGATTTTCCTTTTAGCTAATATGTCTAGGACTTGTGGAAATTGCAACAGATATAGACAGAAACAAAATGATAGACTTAAACCCTAACATATCAACAATTAAAACAGATGGTAGTGGTGGAAACTCACCAATTAAAAGATCAGATTGGCAGAGTAGACACTAAACATGCTTATAAATAATTCATGGTAACAAAGAAGTCTCAAAAGAAAAAAAGTTAAAAAAAAAAACTGAGCTGAGAGAAAATGAAAATATAATCCACCAAAATTTTGAAACAGAGCTAAAGCAACGCTGCATGGGATTTATGATACTAAGGAATGTATTAGAAAAGAGAAAAAGGTAAATATGGAAAAGTAATCTCTGATCTGATGTCAGGGACCTAGAAAAGTAAAATGATCAAATTGAGCAGAAGCAAGTAAATAAGAAGGCTATGAACAGAAACTAATGAAATTAGAACAGAAACAAAATAGAAAAATCAAGAATGAAGCAGAGGTGGGATTTTAGAAAGATAAAAGAAGTTGAGGAATGTACTCCAAAACAGACAGGAAAAACATAGGAGACAACAGTCACAAATATCAACAATGAAATAGACTACTACTATAGTCTTTTTTGAGACAGAAAAGAAGCTAATATGGAAATACTGCCAACAACTTTGTACATGCAGGTTTACAACTGAGATGAAAGACTAGCTCCTCAAAACTTCAATATGAAATAATATGAATCACTACATAAATATTAAGAAAACTGTACTTGTCAGTTCAAAACTCCCCCACACTTGCAAATCTTCAGGATCAAATCGTTTAATTAGTGAGGTAAAGAAACATGTCTATTGTGCATATAAAAATGAGATAAAAAGTAATCAGTAAGGTAAAAAAAGAACTGACAAAAATCATGAATGAATTTCTCAGCACATCTAAGTAAGGCATATATAATAAATAGAAGAGAACAGAAAAATAATGGAAACATTGAGCGAACAATACAGGAAAGAATACAAAAGCATAAAACAGATTCCAACAGATATTAAAGAAATTAAGAATGGCTAAAAAGCTGGAATGAAAATGAACACAAACTTTCAGACTTTGAAGATAACATTGTAGCTAGTGAGTGTGAAAGGAAAGATCTCTTAAAAAGGAACCAGGAAATAACAATTGAACAGCTATAAGATGTCACAAAGTAAAACAATTTAAGATTGATAGGTGTCAATGAAACAACAGAAACCAGCACAAACTACATGAAAAGATCATTTGCACAAGTAGTAGCAGAAATTTTCCCCCTCATGGGAAAAGAAACTGACATACAATTAAGTAATGCATATAGAACTCTAATTAGCCATAATCAAAATGAATCTGCACTGAGACACACAATAAGCAAACTTCTAGAAAAAGAATAAGTCAAGCCCAAAGAAGTCAGGGATATATAAAGATCAGAAAACAAACAAACAAATAAACAAAAAAACCCCAAAAAACCAGTGCAATGGAAATGAAGAAAACAATACAAAGAATTAATGCATCAAAGAATTGGTTCTTAGAATAAATCAAATTTATAAACCCCTGGGCAACTTCATCAGAAAAATGAAAGAAGCATTCAAATTCATTCAATAAGTAATTAAAAGGCTAAAATCACTAAAGACCCTATAGAAATTCAGAAGGTTGTCAGTATTTACTTTGAAAATCTTTACTCTCACAGGATGGAAAATACAGAAGAAATAAACAGATTCCTAAATACATATGAATTGCCAAAGCTGAATCAAGAAGAGAAGCCGGGCGTGGCGGCTCACGCCTGTAATCCCAGCACTTGGGAGGCTGAGGCAGGAGGATCGTTGTGAGTTCGAGACCAGCCTGGGCTACGAAAGTGAGCTCAAAGCCAGCCTGAACAGTGAGACCCTATCTCAAAAAAAAACAAAAAAACAAAAAAACAAAAAAAAAAAAAAACAAGAAGAGAAAATTCTGAATAACCCAGTATCATCAATCAGTGACATTTGAAATGTAATTTAAAACATACCAAGAAAGAAAAGTTCAAATTCCAGTAGATTCACACTTGAATTCTACAAGAAATTTAGAAAAGGTTTAAAGCAAACTCTTCTCAAGCTCTTCAATGACATTAAAAGGGAATCAGTTCTCCCTAACTCATTCCTCGAGGCAAGTATTACAGCTATACAGGCAAATATTACAGAGAAAGACACACACAACAAAGAAAAGCATAGGCTAATCATCCTGATGAACACAGATGCAAAAATCTTCAACAAAATACTAGCAAACAGAATGCAGCAAATCATCAGGAAGTTTATGTGCCATAAGAAAGTGGGGGTATTCCCTGGGGGTATAGGGATGATTCAAATATATGAATCAATAAATATAATACATCACATCAACAGAGCCAACAACAAAAATCACATGATAATCTCAATAGATTCAGAAAACGCTTTTGGCAATGTCCAACACTCGTTCATAATAGAAACTCTACAGAAAATCAGAATAGATGATCTATGTCAATCTGATATATGACAAACCAACAGTATCATCATACTAAAAGGGCCAAAACTGAAAGATTTCACTTTAAAATCAAGAACAAAACAAGGATGTTTACTTTCACCACTCCTATTCGATATAGCTCAGAAAACACTAGCCAGAGAGCAATTGGACAAGAGAGACAAATAAAAGGACTAATGATTGGAAAGGAACAAGTGAAATTATTTGCACATGATGATTTATGATATTTTACATAGAAGAGCTCAAAACCCCACCAAGAAACTTTTAGATTTAATAACCAAATTCAGTAGTGTAGGTAGATTCAAAGTCAACATTCAATAATCAGTAGCACTTCTGTAACAACAAAAAGTAAATGTATTGAGAGAGAAATCAGGGAAACCACACCTTTCACAATAACATCCAAAAAATGTGAAATACTAAGGAATTAATTTAAAAAAGAAAGTAAAAAGATTCCTACAGTGAAAATTACAGTCTTCTAAGAACAGAGATGGAAGATTTCAGAAAGTGGACAGATATTCCTTTCTCATGGATAGGAAGAACCAATGTTGGGAAAATTGCCATAATCCTAAAATTCTTTTACAGATTCAATATAATCCAAATTAAAATAGCATGAATACACTCCACAGATTTAGAGAAAACCTTCCTAAATTTAATCTTGAAATAGAAGAGACCTAGAACATCAAAAGCAATCTTGGACAACAATGGAAAGACAGAGGGAATCATAATCACTGGCTTGAAACTGTACAACACTACTGTGATAAAATCAGCATAGTACTAGCAAAAAAGACCTGAGGTTCAATGGAACAGATCGGAAGGTACAGACACAGTTACTCTCAGCCACTTTAACTTTTATAAAGAGGCCAACCATGTTCACTGGAGGAAAGATAGCCTCTTTAATGAGTGTTGCCATAAAACTGGCTTTCCATATGTTAAATGCTCACATTTGACCCATCTCATCACCATGCAGTAAATTACAGTCAAAATAGAACAAAGATTTAAATATTAAAACCAAAACTCCTCATCTTCTGGAGGCAAATGTAGGTAGAAATCATAAAGACATAGGGTTAAGTACAGAGTTCATGTACAAGACCTAAACTGTATGGGGAATACTACAAAGAACCCAAAACTGGGGTCTTATCCTTTTGTAATTTTATGTACTGCAAAAGAAATCATCAACAGAGGTGGTGGTTGATATATTATGTCAACCTGAGATGTTGGAGGCCTGAGGATTGCATGCCCCGGGGTGTGAGGACTCCATCCTAGGGCAGGGAGGGTCCTCCTGTAGTGACTCCAGCATGAAAAGCATTAATAAATGGGCTGAGGAAGGCTTCTGGGTGCCCCACCTCTTGGAGGAGTTCTGATCTTCATGGGCCACTTGTTCAGAGGATCTTAATCTTCACAGCCACCACTTCACAGGAGCTCTGATCTTCATAGCCACTGCCTCTTCCTCAGAGGAATGAGGCTTAATAGGAGCACAGCTGCTCCTCCTCGGCTCTCCACTGTTTTCTGCTGCCATGAGCTGCTGCTGTCTGCCTAGAGGCCAGCCGAGCATGGACTGAAACCTCCACTGACTGACCTAAATATACACTTCCTTTCCTAATTTTGGGTATAGGTATTTTGTCTCAGCAATGAGTAAAGAGGAGTCTCTTACTCTGAGACAACAGAATAAAAAGGGAAAACCACAAATTAGGAAAATATTATAGCTAAGTGTCCCTCAGACTTGGGACTTTTATCTGGAATATGTAATGATTTAAAATTCAAAGACCCAATCCAAAAAATGGGCATCAGAGATAAATATACACATGTCAGGTGAAGAAATACAAATGGCAAATAAAAATATGAAAAAATGTTCATCATCACTGGTCTTTCTAGAAATGCAAATTTCATCTCACCCCAGAAAGAATGGCTATCATCAATAAGTCAACCAATAACAAATGCTGGATGGGCTATGGGGATAAAACAACCCTTTCCACTGTTGGTGGTGTAGTGGGTGTAGATTGGTAGAACCACTATGGAAATCAGTGTGATGATTCCTCAAAAATATAAAATTGTAAGCCTTAGTATACTCATCTCTTCCCCTCCTGGGTATTGGTTTTTCCAAATGAACTGAAAACATGGTACCACAGCGATATATGTGTACCCATGTTTATCACAGTTTATCATAGCTAAATCTTAGAAATAACTCAGATGTCCATCACTTGAGGGATAGATAAAATGATGTGATATTTTTATACAATGAAATATTACTCAGATATAAAAAGGTAAACTTGAGGCTTTTATACGTAAATGAATGCAACTAGAAACCATACTTGTAAGTAAAATAAGTCAGACCCTCATGTGTAAACATGGTAATGTCTCCCTCATTTAAAAATCTGAAAGAGTCAATAAAATCTTAAAGGATCAGTAATACTGTGAAAGGGAAGAACCTATTCAAAGGGAAGGAAAAACTGGGGTGAGGAAAGGCACAGAAAAGAAAGGGAAGAAGGGGAAGAGATGCACTTATGTTTGCATACAGGATGGCTTGGTTAGCTGCACTGCTGATTTCTGCTGGTCTGCAGAGGGGAGCAACTGATGCGTAATTTTTTTTTTGGACTTTTTAAATTCCTTACAATTTTTTTCAAAATCAAGGGTATTTTTTGCTCATATCTGGCAATTTGAATAATCAACTTGAAGACAGCACTGTACAATATAGCAATGATTTTTTAATTCCTATTGTTTTATTTGGTGAAGTTCTGTATCATTTCTATTTTTTTTTATTGTTTTGTATTTTCTTTAAATACAATGAACAGCTGGGCGTGGTGGTGCATGCCTGTAATCCTAGCACTTGGGAGGCTGAGGCAGGAGGATCAGTGCGAGTTTGAGACCAGCCTGGCGTACAAAAGTGAGCTCAAGGCCAGCCTGAACTGCGTAGAGAGACCCTGTCTCAAAAAGACCAAATAAATAAATAAATAAATAAGTATGCAGTGAAGAAATATTTGACCAAGAAAAGTATTAAACAATAAGTGTCAAGATTATCCATTAAGGAAATGCAAATTATCACCACAGCAACTTATTGCTATGCACCTATGGAATATCTAAAATGAAAGGTAACCACTGTACTGTCTGTGGGCTGGGCTGTGTCATAACCAGATTACTTATGATGTTGGTTGGAATGTAAACAGAATAGCACTCTCAAAAAATATTAGAAAGTTTCTTGAAACACTCAAATTAGTGTTCAGCTACAACCCAGTGATGACACTCACTTGTCCAAGAGCTGTGAAACCCGATGCTAATCCCTGTGTGCGAATGCTCATTTCGTTGTTTCACTCTTGACTCTCAGTAATCTGAAACAATCTTAGTTTCCTTCCCCATGAAAATGATATAATGAAACTGTGATACATCCATGCCATAAAATACTTGTCAAAGACAAAGTGCTCTATGCTGGTCCTCACAACAGTGTGGGTAAATATTTCGAAAACTGCATTGATTGAAACATGTCTAGTCCAAAGTATTATGCACTGAATAATTCCACTAATATAATGGTCTTGATATGGTAGAGTTACCAGGCTTTACGACAAAGTCATGACTATCAAGAATTAAAAGAGGGCTAAAAGTGGAGGGAGGTGGGTGTTGGTATACAAGAGCTACCTGGGAGATCTTGTGAAATTAGGAAAATATTCTGTATTTGAAGTGTATCAAGTGTATACCTGGGTTGTAAAATATTATGCTTTAGTTTTTGAAGGTTGTATCACTGAGGAAAACTCTACAGGGTGCACTGGATCTTTCTCTATTATTGTCTATCATTGTCTATGACTACTATTATGTGTGAAAAATTGCAACTAAAAGTTCTGAGGATAAGGCAGGTGTGGTGGCACATGCCTATAATCCCAGCACTTGGGAAGCTGAGGCAGGAGGATCAGTGCGAGTTCAAGACCAGCCTGGGCTGCAAAAGTGAGTTCAAGGGCAGCCTGAACTGCATAGTGAGACCCTGTCTCAAAAAGACAAAAAAAAAAAAAAAAGTTCTGAGGATATTAATGTGAGAACCAAATTGCATTTCGGAGATTAATTTAAGTATATTTTGTTTCAATTTTAACTTATTGTAAGAACTTCGTAATGAGAAATTTTATATTCAAATTTTTCATCTCATCATTTTATAGTTGAAATATTAAATTTTTTAAAGCATAATTGCAAAACTCACATGAGGTAGAGTGAACAGGCCAGCTGGACATCACTTAGGGCTGGGAATTAGAGAGGTAATTTATTTCAGTCTGGGACATGTGTCCTAGCCACTTTTCTGTCTGTGCTGAGACAAAACATCTCATGCCCAAAGTGAAGGGAGGACAGGTACAGGTTTCAGTCCATGATTGGCGGGATGCAGGACAGCGTGCATGGCAGAGAGGCAGGCATTTATGGCACCGGAAGACAGCCAGAACAACAAGGAGGAGGAGAATGCAAGCTTCTTTCTGTTCCTTGTGTGGGCAGTCTTCTGGCCCTGGGGGGTGGGTGTAGCACTCGCACCTTTAATCCTAGTTTGGGTCATGAATCAGTTGCAAACTGTAGATTCAGCCACCTTCGCCCCCCCCCCCCCCCCCGCCACATGCCACATGAGGCTTTGTGGGGGCGTGCAGATAAAAGCCATAAAGTGTAAGTGGCCTTGGAGTTCAGTGCCACTTTGGAGCTGGCAGCGGACAAAACCCACACTGCTCAGCAGCAACCATAGAAGGCTGTGCAAGGGGAGTGGCCTCCTGTGTTACAAAGCGCCTAGAAGCCAGGCTCTGACTAGGGCAACGGTTATGCCTGTGGTACCAAGAAGGGAAAAGCTGGGAATTTGTGGAGAGAAGCGGCGCCTCCTGGTGGAGGTACCCTTGCACTCAGTCTCTGCACCTTTGAGAGGAGCAGCTGGACCCTCTGCCCTCTGGCTTCTTCCCGGAAGGACTTTGCTCTCCACCCTCTCCCAGCATGGGCTCTACAGGGATGGCCCTTTAGAGAAGCCATCAGAGTCAAACATGTTAACCAGTGCCCTGGCCAGGAAGCTTAAGCACTTCTCCTGCTCCTCCCCCGCCTCCGAAAGCCTGGGTTCCAGATCCAAATGGGGATGAAAAGTGGCATCTGTCATCCCGAATACAGAGCTGCTTTTGTGTCAGCAGACAGAACTTGTGGCTCATGTTCTGGGTGCTGAATGCCAGCTCAGGAGGCCGGCCACCCAGACGGGCTGGGATGAGAAGTTGCCTAAGTTCACACAGAAGGACTGAAATCACAGCAGTGCTTGCTGCGCATGCTCTTCAGCTGCCTGTGCCAGAAACTACAAAACAGGTCATGCTGGCTTGCTTCCCTGTACTCACGCTTGATGTCTCTCTGACTCTGTCTGTCTCTCTGTCTCTATCTCTCTATGCCTCTCTGTCTCTCTATGCCTCTCTGTCTCTCTTTGTCTCTCTCTGCCTCTATATCTGTCTGTCTCTCTGTCTCCCTCTGTCTATCTCTCTCTGTCTCTCTCTATCTCTCTGTCTGTCTCTGTTCTCTCTCTGTCTCTCTTTCTCTATTTCTCTCTGCTTCTTTGTTTCTCTGTCTCCCTTTCTCTGTATATATCTCTCTGTCTCCCTCTGTCTATCTCTGTCTCTGTCTCTATCTCTCTGTCTGTCTCTGTTCTCTCTGTCTCTCTCTCACTGTCTCTCTCTCACTGTCTTTCTCTCTCTCTGTCTGCCTGTCTTAGTTACTTTTCCCTCTTTGTTAGGACAAAATACCTGACACCCAAAATGAAGGAAGGAAAGGTTTATTTAGCTCAGAGTTTGTGGAGGTTTCAGTCCATAATCAGCTGGCTGTGAGGGCAGAAGGCAACAGCTCACAGCAGCAGAAAACAGTAAAGAGCAAAGGCAAAGGGGGAGAGCAGTGACAGCAGTGGTGGAGGCGAGCCTCTCTTTCCTTTCCTTCTATTGTCTTTAGGCTGTCTGCCCTAGGGTGGGGGTAGCACTCACACCCATAGTCCCAGCTGTACTCAGACCCATAATCTCAACCTTGGATACTGAATTAATCACAAACTCTAAGGGGCCGGGGAGATATCTTAGTAGAATAAGAGCTGGCCTGGCAAGCACAAGGTCCTGAGTTTAATCCCTGATACTGCAAAAAACAAAAACAACAAAACAAAACAAAACAAAACAAAACAAAACAAAACTCTAGAAGCTACCCCAGTGACTCTGTGAAGCTTTGTGGGATGCCTAGATTCAAATCATAACACTCTTTCTGTCTCTATCTCTGTCTCTGTCTCTGTCTCTGTCTCTGTCTCTGTCTGTCTCTCTCTGTGTCTGTCTCGCTCCCCCTCCCTCTCCCTTCCCCTCTTTCTCTCCCTCTCCTTCTCTGCTTAAAGACCAGTAGGCCAAAACAGAGAGGGTCACTGCAGAGATACAAAAAACCCCTACCAACTGAATCTCACGTTTTCTCGCTACCCTGGGGAAACTGTGGCCACTACCCCATGAACTGGGTGAGTCATGGATAAGGGGAGACACGAGATCCTGTTATCCTTGTCACCTTATTTGACATGGCTGTGACTCAAGTCTAGGCAGCCCAGACTAGGAGAGCTACCCAGCTGATCAAAGACTCATCACTAGAACATAAATGTTCTAGTCCTCATCACCAAGCCTTAGGGTAGTTTGCTAAGGACATCAAGGTGCCACCATCTTGAATCTGGAGTTGTGTGGGATGTTGACTCTTACTGGAATGAGTAAGCTCTGCTTTTGCCACAACACATTGGTCTTGAGCTAGATGTGGTGATGGTTACTATAAACTTGGTACTCCAATAGCTGAGTTCCAGAGCAGCCTGGACTGCACAGAAAGCCCCTGTAAAAAGAACAAAAAAAGCCTTTGAGGACAACTTTACACCCTCATCTGATAGTAAGAAATGAGGGGCTTGATATATCAACTCCCAAGGTTCTGCATCTAGCCACCCACAGCGTCCTCATGGCATGCGGTCCTGCCATTCTTGATCCTGGACTATCCCTTAAAGAAAACAAGGATTTCTCACACTTTAACCTGAGCTCTCAGACAGTTATAAATGCCAGCTCCCTCCCAGGACAAGCGAGGAGATGCTCACCCTCACCGTGGTGACTTGGTTTCTATTGATTTTCTTGTAGCAAAATTTGAGTCCCAGTCGATGTGGTCCATAAAAGTTTTATGTCATCGTTTATACTGCAGCACTTTAGAAGCTCAGTTTTATTTGGTATCATTTTGTGTGCTGAGTATGGACACAGGCAGCCCAGGTTCCAGAGGCAGCTTTGTGTCATGACTGCCCTGCCCTGAGCAGCCCACCGCCTCACTCTCTTCCTGCCCTTTCTCCTACTATCTCTGAACCTTTTAGTGGTTATTAACAGGACTTTCTCAGGCTGCACTAGATTAGAGGTGTATTGGAGACCTGCACTAGATTAGAGGTGTATTGGACCCAGGTGCATTCATCTCCATCTTCTCCTTTTTTTTTTCAGTGTGCCAGGGACAGAATAAAGTTCAGAAACTGGATAGTGGATAATTCACTTTATTCAATGAACTGACTTGAATCTTATGACACTATAGACACTGGGTAAGGCTTTTTTACAGAAGAGTGAGCAAGACAGACGTGGCCCATGTCCTCCTCCCACAAATAAATAAGGTGACACTTATCTTGAGAATGTAATACAAGGAGTAGAAGGACACCTGAACTGTAACGTTGAACAGTTTTGTAAACTCTGATGGAGCAAGAATCATCTGGGCTCAGCAAGACCCGCCAACAGTGACCCCTTCAGTAGCCTCCCTCAGTGAACCACAGACACAGGATGGGGGCTTTCTCCAAGAGGAAACAATTTATGCAAGATCCTGAGGTGGGAACACATTGGATTTAAAAGAAAGCTGTGTACAGGAATAAAAATGAGGTCTACCTCACTTGCTTCCAATAACCACTTGTTCCGAGTCCCTTCTCTGTAAAGCACGGTGCTGGTTGGTTTCTTAGAGTGATGCTCTTGGAACTAAAGACAACTGTGGGATGGAGATGGAGATTGGTAACCCCTGCCTCACAGATGACAGCTGAAGCAAGGCCAAGAGATAGAAGCAGTGGAGCAAAATCTGTAACTTGACAGGGCCTAGGACAACCCCAAGAGAGCCAACAGGTAAAGACTGGCATCAACAAGGGAGCCCAAGCAGAAGGATAAGAAGAGCTGGAAGATGATAAAGGGGGCTGAGGGGAGAGTGCGCTTGGGGAAAGAAGAGGCCACATCAGCCAGGGTCAGTGGTGACTCCCTGCAGAGGCTGTTTCTGCTCCCATGAACACACTCTCGCCAGCCACATCTACTCCCCTGGCCGCAGCTCCAGCATCCATCCTGCAGTCCTCTGTGGCTGGGGCTCCACCCACATGCCACTGAATTCTGTGGCTCATGTAGGGTCTGCAGATGCTAAGCATGCTAAGTGGCCGTGGTGTATTCATAATACTTGACCTAGCGGTTTCCTCGCTGAATGAGATGCAGCCTAAGTTTGTGTGAAAGCAGACTGTTCTGCTCTTGTAAAAAGTCACTGAGTCCTCCCGAATGACAGGCAGCCAGCTGTCAGTTTATGGCAAGTTCGAATAGTACAGGCGTGCTGTGTAGCCAGTGAGGTTATCTACCTCTCACTTCTGCTTCCTGGTGCCACTTCCAGTTGTAAATATCGCTTGCTCAAGTAGCAGGAACTGGCATCCTGGACCACTGTTGACCATGGCTGCTGTAGTCTGTATGACCAGCTTTACTGTAATTTTTCTCTTCCACAAGGAGCTAGCCACTCCCATAAGCGCTCCTTGATTCCTGACACACTCCTTCCTCCCAATCCAGGCACATCCTCGTCTGTGCGCTCTACATACTCCCTGATTCTGTATTACTACCTTTACATTGCATAGTAGATTCCGCCAGACAGAGCTCAAATCAGGGATGTGAGAACAAGTCATTTATCCAGGTAGTGTGGGGTACTGGGAAGGAAATGCAGCCCACAAAGGAGCGTTCCTAAGTCAGACAACCTTGGGCCATGGAGACGCCATCCTGCAGGGTCGTGGTGGCCGCAGTGACACACGCTGAGCTTTCCCACTGGGGAGTGAGGGAGCTA
The DNA here is from genome assembly GCA_004027025.1 of Myocastor coypus. NCBI lineage: Eukaryota > Metazoa > Chordata > Mammalia > Rodentia > Myocastoridae > Myocastor > Myocastor coypus. The sequence goes on along the minus strand of PVJA010022627.1, from coordinate 14,574 downwards.
GGCCATCTGTGCATCAACTCGTGATGGTCCCTGGGGGGAGGCTGCTTGTGTATTCCTTCTCCCTATACACAAGACGACCTTGGAAGATTCTGGAAAATGCTGCTAGCCATAGAAACACAGATCTTGCAGTTGGAACCTGTGAGGCTCAGTGGGATTGCTAAAGTCAGAGGAATATAGGTCACAGGATTGTCTAGTTCACTTTATCACACAAGAAATCTCTATCTTTTATTATATGTCTACCATCTGCCATTTGTTTATTTGCCATTCATTTCATCTCTAGATCATATAATCACTTTAGCTGCATATTCTTTGCCTATATATCTGCTTCTCTACCCGTCTGACCCTTGTCTAGAAGTCTCCATCATCCACCTGTCTACTTCCCTGTATATATCTGCTTATGGTCTGGATTTTTTAGGCCAGTCCAGTGTCTGGCACGGGGACATAACACAGTGGGTATAGCATGAATGAACGAGTAAATCTGTGGATGAGGTAACTCACAGCTCCCCCACAGGGCTGATTTCATATATTGTGCCCTCTGGCATTAGTAAGTAATCAAGACAGGCTTGCTCCTAGCAACTTTTCCCATATTATTGAGACAAGAGGGAGCATTTGCCAAGATTAACTTTTTGTTGAATGTGGTAACTCAAGTATCACCTTTAAAAACTTTACCATAGGAAATTTAAGAGTTATATTGTTCCACTGTATTTATTCAGAAAAGAGTGGGTGCTCCTCATAATTTCCTACTTCCTTCCTTTAGGGGCGGCTGGTCTTCATTGGCACAGCCATTGCTCCCTTTATTGTTTTATCTCTGAACAAAATGCCCATGGTGTTGTTTCCTGGTGCCTCTGTTCTGGTCACCAAACCTGTGGGCCTTCTTTGTAGCAGACGGAGGTTTCCCTCTCCAGTGTCTGTGCTGAATACCTGCAGACCACGAGAGTGTTACTGCACGACGCAGATGCCACCGGTGGCCCAACCAAGCAGTGTCTGCACGACTTGCTAACTTCACTCCTTTCTATTTTGGGGAATGTTTCTCAGTTTCTCTCTGCATCCATTTTGTATGAATTAAACACAAATTTGGCTTCAAATTCTTGAAAAATGCTCAGCTGAACCAGTTACATATTGATGCAATGAGAAGCTATCCCAGAACTCTCTCTTCCCACCTGCACTGCCCACTTGACTAGGTCCTGGAAGACAATTCTGTGACAATCCTGGAGCCATTCAGGGTCCTTGCCTCCTCTGTGCTCCTTTCCTCCTTTCTTCTTCATCTCCTTGTCTCTGATATTTCTTTTGGTATTCTCTCACACAGTTGTGGTTCAGGTTTTGTGGGCCTCACCCATTTGTAGAGTTTTCCTTAGAATCTAAGTAGTAATGGTTGGGGAAACCACAAGCATCTTCCATAATCTTTTTCTGGCCTGCTCCCATCTCAGGCAGGTGCTCCAACATTCCCACATCATAAAAGTTACTGTACCTTGTGTCACAATCTGCAGGAATCTAAGTTTTCTTCTTAGAGCTCTAAGATCTCTAAGATGCCACCAAAACACCTTGAAGCTTCAAAGGTTTTATTAATACAAAATTTATTAAACTAAATTACATAAGCTATAGAGACATAACATATCTAGGTTTTAAACTATAAAGATGGGCATTTTTCTGATCATATATGAAGTCTTTGGTTTTCAGAATTCATAGGTGCTCTGGGAACATGACCCTCATGAATTTTAGGGGCCCAGTGCACTCTTTTACCTGTGGTAGCTTCCTGAGCTGGAGTACTGGAAAGATCAAGTCTTTGAGATTACTTCTGTAGAAAAATGTGTGTGCTGTACATCTTACATCTAAATTCTAGTTTACTGTGCGTAGAGCTCCTTCAGAACTTGAAAGGTGTTCACAGATTGCCTTCTATCTTCCAGAAAGGCTACTGAAAACCAAATGATCTGTATCTTGAGATTCTTTATAGGTAGCCTTGTCCTGTGCCTAGGATCTGAGAACAGTCTTCATTCTTAGTGTTACGAAATTTCATGATGCCGGATCTTGGTGGCCCACTTTATCACTGGGATGGCCGTCTGTGAGCTTTTCCAAGCTGAACATTTATCTAGGGCAATTTTGTTTCATTGATGATTTATTTCTCCATTATTTTTCCTTGGAGTTCTCATTTCGGTTTGCCGGCTGCTCTGAGTGATTCTCTAAGTTTCATATCTATTTTTTCTGTTCTGCTTTTCGTTTTCCCTTTCAGAGATTTCCTGAACCTTGACTGCCAATTCTTTATTGTATTTTTATCTCTTTTGCCTTATTTTAGCTCTGCTGGGTCCTTTTTTATTTGCATACATTGTCAGAGCACCCATAGTCCCCCCTCATGTCTTCTACTATACCTCAGAGGACACCTATGACAGTTCGGTGGTGGTGCTCCTGGCATGGCCTCTGTCTCTTTTCACTCTCGAAGACCATCTTTCTTAGTTTCAGTCATTATTTCCATGTTATTCACATTGCTCAGGAATCTGTGATTCCTGGATTTCTGACTGTGTCTCAGAAAAGCATCTGAGGCTGTGGCAGGCAGTACACAAGGCCCCAGGCTGGGCCAGGCAGTGAGGAGGCCCCAAGCTGTGGTAGCCAACTATCTCAGGCTCCTCCCTGGAGAGGCTCACAGAGGTGTGGTATGGCATGGGGCCAGGCTGCTTCCCTGCAGAGCCTCTGATTTGGTGTATTCTGCCTTTCTTTGCTGAGCTGCCTGAGCTTTCTAGAGAATTTGGTTCCCTTTCTTGCCTGGAAGGTAGACACTAGTCTGCCAGTGTCCTGGACTCTGTGGTAAAGGTTATGTGTGGGCACAGGGTCACTTTTGTTGTGCGAGTTTTACCTAATCCATGTCAAAGCCAAGAAGCCCAGACAGGAGTGTGAAATACTTTTACAAATCAAAAGAAGCTGATTTCTAAACTAGCTATGTGGAAGTTAGGAAACAGCTCCTATTGAAAATTTCAGGTCTTACTTCTCAGGCCCCTGGAGGAGTGGACACACTAAGTGGCCTGCAGAAGTCTTGGGGCAGGGGTCAAGCAGGAAACAGTCTGCTCCACAGCACAATCCCCCTTGTTCTCAGACCCAGTCCACCCTTGCTGCCTGCCCGTTGTTGTGGTGGGCATTGCAGTGCTCTTGTGAGGCTTCCTTAAACTGGCTCTGACCAGCACAGAACAAGATTGTGTTCTTGCTTTCAGAGAGTTCTTAAGGCTTGCATAGAGACCACCCCCAAACCTCATTTGCTGACAAGTAGGGTCTCTGAATGGTGATGGATGAATGAATTGTGAGAATTACAGCTAGTTTTCTGTTAGGAAATGGGGCCTGGTTGGAAGAGGTCTGGCCTGGGGCCAAGGCCAGAAGAGACGCTGAGGCCTCTCCAGCCCTTTTCAGATTTTATTTCTAGACAAGTCCTTTCCATTTCTCTAAGTTGTCCAGGCAGTACTTAAACTTGGTATCCTCCTAAACTTGCTGATTTTTTTTTTTTTTATAGAGTTATTTGCTGTCTTCTCTTCCTCTTCAGCCTCTTGTTCTTTTCTTTCAATCTGCACTTTCTAGCATGTGCCTACTGGAAAGAGTTCAGGGTGGACACAACACTGATGCCTGAAGTGTTTCCCTAAGATGGGCTTATGATCACTTTCCAAGAAGGGTAATGAAAATCAACCAACATGAATTCAATCCATCTTCTACAGTTTCAAGAACTCACCATTTGGTTTATCTAAAGCAAAGGCAATGGACTGAAAATGTGTGTTCCCTCAAAGGTTGGAATCATAGCCAAGCAATGTGGTGATAATAAGAGACTCGGGAAAAGGCCGGATACCCTCACGACAGGGCCCACCGGGAGCTGTCTTGCTGTCTCCCTGGCCCTGAGAGCAGCTGTCATGTGCACCCAGGAGAGCTCTCACCAGCCGAGATGCTCCTGGACTTACACCTGTGAGAGATAAATTCTGACTGTTTACAGCCTACCTAGGTAGGGCGCTGAGCTACAGCTGTTCCACGTGACTAAGGGGACGGCAGCTGGACCTTCTCTAAGCAAAGCTTGTCTTCATCATTGTGGCCCTATAGGAAGACAGATTAAAAGATTATTGTTTGCCCTTTCTAAGACTCAAATTCAACCCTTCTGGATGGCAGATTGACAATACAAAGTCCATGCAGAATAATATATTAAAAGTAATTATATGTTATGAAGCACTCTTCAATTTCTAATATTTCACTATACACAGGTCATGTTTTCTTCTCTAGGTAAATGTATATATTGCTAGCTAAGTAGTGGATGTCATGAATATCTGAACCCCCAAGACTGTAGATAAAATAGTAAAGGACAGACAGTATTTTATCTCACATGGATAACTACTGCTCGCATCGAGGTTTTTCAAATCTCTCTCAAGCGTGAATAGCATTTCACATCTGAGTGGTCATAGGAAAAACCTCATGCTCTGCTACTTACTTATTTAGAGACAAGGTCTTGCTGTGTAGAATAAGCTGGCCTTGGCCAGCTTGTGAAGCCCAAGCCTCTAGCTCACAGTGACCCAACTGTCTCAGCCTCCAGGGTGCTGGCCTAATAGGCATGGGCTACCACGCTCAGCTCCTGATTTATTTTTTAATTAACAGCATTCCGTATCATTAAATATTTTTAACTATGATTTAATACCATTATTTATTGAACAATTCCCAGCACTGGTTGTCAAGGTCACTTAAAGGCTACTATTAAAATGACACTGCAGGGACCTCCATGTGCACTGACCTTTCTTTTATTTCTTTCTAAGTGCAGATTTCTGGAGGTGGAATCGTTAGTTCAAAGAGAAGGTGTAGAAAAGGCTTGGATGTATGTTATGGGGTTGGCATTGAGAATGTCTGTACCCGCTTATCTTCCCCTCTATTCAGCTATAAAAATACCTATAAACATGTGTTTCCTGGTATTGGTGACAAGTTCCTTCCTAACCCTGGGAAGCCTATTATCAGACAAGGTCAAATCTCCATGTCTGTCAGCCAGACCTTAATCAGGGTCAGGCTCTTTGCAATATATCCTGGAGTGGAGGCAGACACAGCCTTTGATAATATGGGTTGGATTCCAGGGTCTACCCTGTGCACCACCCCTTCCTCCTCAAGCGAAGTGGCTTCCTGACATACAGCACCCTGCAGGTGGCACTCGGGATGTGGAGAGGGGGTAAGCATCTCAGCCTCCCCACTCACTGCCCCAGCCCACCAGCATCTCCTCAGAAGTGCACATTGTGCTGGGCACTGGGCAAGCCTGAAACACAGCTTCAGCACTCTCAAGCTCTCCACCTGCACGGGAAGCCGGGCCTCAGCTGAGTTCCTTCACCAGCTTCCGTTTTGTAAATAGGTGATGAGTTTTCCTTGCCCCTTGTTAGGGGCTCTCTGATCAAGTTCCTGGGGTAGCTGCTGACCATGCAGAGTATCTGGCCTGGCACACCAGTCTATGCCCTCCCTCCACCCGAACGATGATGACACAACTGCAGCCATTGTGCAGAGAGGGGAGCTGAGCACAAGAGCAGGTGGGTGGAGCAGGGGCAGCTGCCTGGCATCAAGCCCCCGCCTCGCTCCTCAGCAGTCTGCTCCGGCAGCTGCACAGGGGACTTCTCAGGAGCCTGGATGAGGTTCAGTTTCATGTATCAGCTCCTGGTGTGTCTCTGGTGGAGAAGTCAGATAGTAGCCCAGCCAGCAGGGTGCCCAGGAACGATGAGCCAGGGCCGGGACTGCTGCTGGGTGAGCCGTACATGGGCTCATAGGAATCTGAGTGCTTGTGGTCAAGCAGCTGTGAGAAGACAGCCACACTTCAGCGGGCTTGAGGTGTCTCGCTCAAGATGCTGCCAGGTCAAAAACCACAAGGACACAAGGACAGGATCTCAGAGGGTCTCCAGAAAGACATGCAAAGGCAATGAGCTTCCGAAGTGCCAGCGAGCAGCCTGTGGTCTGCTTGCCATGGGCCTTTGTCCCTGCCAAGCTGCAGGTGTGGGTTGGCAGTAAGGGGAACAAAACACAGAGCCACACAGGCTCCCCACCTGAGACATAGACATGGCCCTCTAAACCTTTGCTCACCACTTGACAGCAGGTCCTAAGGGACAGGCAGCATGTTTAAGTACAGAGCAGTGGCACTGTTATGCTGGTCTTCTGTTGGCAATATTACTTGGAACAACTTGGGACTGAAGAATATCTGAATCTGCTCGGTGTTGCTGTAATAAAACAACACGAGTCTGGGTACTTTATGACAGAAAAAGTTTTGTGTGAGTCACAGTTCTGTGGGCCAGAAAGCCCAACTAGAGCACTGCCGGCATTTGACACCAAAGAGACACCACAGCATAATGAGAAGAAAGGGAGCTGACCAAGTTCAGAAGTCCTCTGTGTTGCAGCAAGGGTACAAGAGGGCAGGGAGTAGGTACTATCTCGATGACTCTTCTCTCGTGGCTGGGACAAGTATGCGGCACCTTAAATGAAAGAAGGAAAGGTTTATTTAGCTCAGTTACTGAGCTACTCAGTCCACACTCAGCTGGCTCCAAGGCAGGGTGGCACATGGCAGAGGGCAGCAGGTCCTGGCAGTGGCAAAGAGCAGAGAGCAAAGGGGCAGGGGTGGCAGCCCAGGCAGCCCAGGCAGCGAGCCAGCCTCTCAGCCTTCCTTATGTTGTAACGCAGATTACCTGCTGGGCGGGTACAGCACCCACACCCAAGGTAACAGGCCACCAACTCTGGGAGCCACTGTCCCATAACTGATGAGGCTTTAGGGGATGCTTAGACACAGACCATGACTGGTACTCTTGTTCTTTTCTAAGAAGAGATAATGCACTTCGGGAGGCAGCACCCATCCACTCATGGGGTGGGACCTCAAGGTTCAGGGGTTTTCTACTCCACCTGCTGAGGCGCCTTTATGTCAACACTACCCCTCTCAGGGCCAGGTGCCCATCACGTGGGTGTGTGGGTCACACTCTTGAAGCTCCCCCACTATGACGTCCTGCATAGGTGCTATATAACAGCGCATCTTTCTCCATCATAAAGCTGACAAAAGAGTCTTGGCAAGATGGACAAATTTGCCTGCATTTCAAATTCCTAGCTGGTAGAATACGTGAAACCCTACATGCTGTACTATGTTTCAGGACAACAGGGCCCTTTATCACTTTTATTCCATCAGCTATTATTGCGGCAGCCAATAGAGAGGAAACGACAACCTTGCCTGAGCCAGGTCTGGCCCCAGTGCATGCCAGTGCCCAGGACTGTGTGAGTGCTCTGTGACAAGGACAATGGCATGTTACGTGACAATGAATGCTACATGCTTCTGGAATGAAATGGAATGCTCCCACAGAGTTACTCATAGTGTAGTTCCAAACAAGTTGCAAGCACTGGTAAAGCGATGCCACATTCAGCCTTCATTGGTTGTTAGTCCACATGAGTTTGATTTCCAGCCTTAAATAGGAGGCTGAGCTGTGCAGTGTGGTTGGAGTCACAAAAGTCAAAATGGACAAAGAGTAGCAATACCAGATGCTTCAGCCTGAAAACAGGATCCAGCAGGCTGGCTTAATAGAGGTCTTCTTGGGGGGATGGAGAGATAGCTCAGTAGAACAAGCACTTGTCTGGAAAGTGTAAGGTCCTGAGTTCAATCCCCGATACTGCAAGAAAAAAAAATAGGATCTTCCAGGACAGGCTCCTCCATCCCCTTCACTGCATGGGAAGATGAACAGCCTTCCACTGCTCCCCACTCTCCTGGGAAGGGCAGGCCCCTCAGCAGTTCCCCTGAGGCATAGCTCCACAGCTTTTGCTTATTTCTCTCATTAGATAATGTCAATCTTGCGCTAGCTAAAAAAGAGTAATATTTATAGAGTTAACTCTGTTTTGCTAAACCCTCAGCATCAGTTTGACAGTCTATCTGACCTGCTTCCAGTTCAGCTCAGCATCAACAGAGACACAGATTTACCAGAGCGTAGCTGAGATGGTGCAAAGCATATCAATTGGAAGTGTGCTCTGTACGACTATTGTGAGGACAATATGCAGTGTGTCAACTGTTAAAAAAAAATTAATGTTTATAAAAAGTGTTAATGTTTAATTGTTTGATCAATCTTATATACTTATATCTATTAACCTAAACTGATCCAATGATGAAAATATGTAATATAACCATTGTTAAATTTTTCTGGTTTTGAAATTCTGTACTATGTACTCTTACTTGTACCTGTTTTTCTATCTTCGTTTCTCCTATTTTTAGTCTTTAAAATAAAAAAAAAAAAAAGAAAAAAAAGGGGCTTTACAACTCCTTTCCTGCCTGAGCCTGCAAGGTCAGATGGGTGTGATGGGACACAGCCCCTGGGGTCAGCGTTACTGAAGCAAAGATCTCGGTAACACAGCCATTACCGGTGGCTTCTGTGGGATGTGGATGGCTTCACCGAGGCAGGCCGCCTGGGGCACGTCACTCCAGGATGCTTTGGATTTATCAAGTTGGCCAAGGTTAGAAGTCTAATAGGATTAAGTTGATATGATCTGTGAGCAAAGGGCTCTTTCCTCTGGAAACGGAGAAGCTTAGGATTCGGGAGGGGAGGCATGTCTGGGACGCAGGGAGCTGCACAGGCTTGCATCAGTCACTCAGGACCTGGGAGTCAGGAAGCACCCAGGATGTAGATGTTTTGGTTGGAAGCCAAAGCGATCTGAAGCTCCTGCAGCTGATTTTCCTGTCTGTGCTTGAGTAGGGCCCAGCAGACAGCCTGAGGGGCCTGCTGTGCACAGGTCAGGATGAATGCCAGATGCATGCTCCTACCATGAAGTGATTCCAGCGAGGAGGGTGTCTGGTAGGAGGGGCACTGGCATGGAAGGTGAGGCAGGTGTGCTATGGTTGGATGTTGGGTGGGAAGGCTGTGTGCTAAGGAGAGAGAGCACAGGGAGGAGGAGGAACCCAAGCAGGAGTTGTGTGTGTGTGTATGTGTGTGTGTGTGTGTGTGTGTGTGAGAGATAGAGAGAGAGAGAGAGAGAGAGAGAGAGAGAGAGAGAGAGAGAGAGGGGTTCATCTGCTGCCACCCAGGTCCCAGCACCCCTCTCTGGCAGGGATACTTTTCCCTGGCAGCAACCACAAGACCTAGGTCTCCCCATCCAGCACTTGGTCAGCTGTGCCCTGCTGTGACCTGAGGGGATGACATTGTTGCTCTCAGGCACTGATTTATAGGGAATGTGGGTACTTAGCACCCCAGCTTTGAGTTCTAGGAAGCTCTACAGCAGAGAAATACAGGGAGGGGCTATGTAGACCCCTAGAAGGCACACGACCCAGCACGTCTGAAGGGAGACTTAGCCAAGGGGAACAGCAGGGCCAAGCAAGTTGGGGTTTATTTACAAGCTGGAGTTTTCTTCTCCGCAGAAGGTGTTGTCATTATTCAAAAGTGTTGGGCAGGGTTGGCTATAATGTGCCTTCACTTCAAAGGCTGTCTGTGAGGGACACCTGCCAAAGAGCACCGGGGCAGGAGACTTTGAGCAGGTGGGGTCGGCTCTACTCTGGAGGTCAAACTACTCCAGCTGAGCCAGGTGCACACCTGAGTGTCTCCGGGCTGCCAGCTGTTATGCTTCCACAGTTCCACCTCGGTCATGGATACTACTGATGCCCAGTCTGAGCTAGACACAGGGTCCATGTGATATCTGCCTGTCCTCTAGTTCCTGAGCCTACTTCCCCAGCGGGGCAGAACTCATGGCCTTGCTAAGTGAATGGATATAGAAAGTGCAGAAACAGCGGGTCGGGGGTGCCTGGGTTTCTAGACAGCAACCCGGAGCTGCTCTGCTCTGAGGAGATGGCAGAGCAGCCTGAGGTCCAGCCTCGGCAGGAAAGCTCATGTGGGCTGCCCTCCATGGCCACCGTGTCTGCGCAGCCATGTCCCCATGCTGTGTCTCCTCTGTTCCGTGCTCTGATGTCTGATGCAGACAGGAGCTTGGGAGGTGGATGAGGGTTGCTGGGCCAAGTGGATCGGGGGGGGGGGACTTAGCACCCCAGCCCTTCCACATGTTCTGGCTCTCTTCTTTTCTCCCGGACTTCTACCTCAGAGGTCCCCTTTGTAACACCTTTCCTTTTCACGGTGTCTGAGGAGGTGACTGAGCTCATATTGCTGACATCTGCAGCAGAGGACATTTTCCCTCCGAATTTAAGCACTGGTTTGGACAGTGTTGGAGCAAGTACTGAAGCTCTGCCAGTGGTTTACCATACAACTATCCTTGCCTTGTTAGCTGTTTCATCTCAGCCTGGTTGACTCATCTCTTCGAGTCTTTGTTGCTACATTTGTCAAAGGTTTGTACCTCAAAGGTAGCAAGGATAGCTTTTAAGGCAGCAGTGGAAGTGGCCAGTAGTTTTCATAGTTCAGTTTTACAGAGTAAATGTAAAAGGCTTCAAGGGGTCTGGGATACATCTTGTGTCTGTGCTGGTTCACCTCCTCCTGCAGCCCAGGGACTAAGCTGTGTGACACAGTTTTGTATAGCTGCCACCATCCCCAAGCGGGGCTGAACTATGAGCTCTGCTCCCCCTGAAGCTCTGCACTTCCAGCTGATGTTCAGTTAGTGAACTGAAAGGCAAAAATGGTCTTCATTGCTTTGTTAAGGTGGGTGTCACATAAGGCCAGGGACTCACAAAGCACACATAAAATGAGAGAATAGCGTTTCTCTCAGAGGGTGGTGAGGAGTTTTGAAAAACTTCCAGGGCAGCAGCTATCCCATAGTCAGTGCGCAATTTGAAGAGAGGGCAACAGAAAAGGAGTGTGTGACTTAAGCTTTAGAATGTAAGATAAGGACATGCTGACGGCTACTACTTAGCAGGCCACTGAGAGGACCCCGCTCATCTCCCTGGAAGCCCAGCAGGGGAGGTTGATGAAATCAAGTTCTCTCTCTCAGTCCTGGAAGTGGGATGTGAGCCCCCAGGGGACTTCAGTGCCTCTCCAGTTGCTAATTCTAGTTTGTCATGCAGTAGCTCCAAAGGCCACTTGGGGACCCAGCAGATGAGAGGGTTGGGCTGAGACCAGGGCAAGCCCTGTGGCAGTGCAGAGGGAAGCAGGGGAGGGAGGGAGTGCCAGGCTTGAGGAAGGGGAATAGGCTGGGGCAGTGGGAGCCTTAGACAATGGTCCGAGAAACTTCAGAAGGTTTTTCACACTGATAATAGCAATATGTAACACTAAAACTATGCTTGGGATGCCTGTCATTCTGGTCTTTTAGATGTGTGCTGCTTCTAACATAATTTCAGTTACTGTTATACTCTCTCTCAAGTAAATGGTTGGTTTACAAGAAAACAAAACAAAACAAACAAACAAAAAAAGGTATTAAATGAGAGTAAGAGACTAGGAAAAATGCCAAAGAATGGACAGGCTAAAATTTGGCACATGCTTATATTTCTAAATATCTGTGTAAGAATGTGCAACTGCTTTTATCACATTCCATAGAGATTTATTAGAATATCAATGATTGATGGAAAATACCAATTCCAAGTTAAGTCTAAGATGTTTGATATTCAGAAAGACAGTGATATTAAGCTCAAGCACCCAAGTTTTAGAGTAATAGTATCACTAAGCTTTTCTTCTGGGGTGCTAAGAATAGAAGTTTACAGACCAAAAATTAGAGAAAAAGAAGGGCTACAAGCATAACCAATATTTTGGCCCTAGACCTTCAAGGTCAGTGAGGACTCAGGACAGAACAGAACCTGTGCTATAACATCCTATAACTCAGTGGTTTCCCAAATTTTCTGTCCGGGAGATTGGAACAGAGGCTGAAGACAACTGAGGGTGAGAGGCTGGTGGACCTGGCCATGGGACAGGCAGTGGGCAAGAAGCTGGGGAGCAGCCAGCCAGGTTGGGACTGCATACCCTCCCCTCCACAGTGTGGGGAACACAGACGAGGGAGTCTGGAGGGCAGATGGAGAGTCAGGTCACACTCACCATTCCGTTTGCTGCTGCATTTTGTTGTGTCCCCAAGGATCCTCTCGGGAAAGCAGTGCACACATCTGTGCTGCTGCTCTGTCCCACTCTGGACACGCTCCTGGGTCTGCCCTCAGTCAGCCTGTGAGCTATCCCCAAGCCACACCTTCTAATTGCTCTGCAGGCTTGGAGTTTGCATAATCACCCTGTTCTGACCTTCTGGCCTTGGTCCTGACCTTGACAGCCACCTCAGGCCCTGATGTGAGCCTACTATAGCAGCTGAGCCCTGTTCTGAGAGCACACTGGACCTTTATGCTCCGAAGTCACAATTGGAACGGAGAGTGGCAGTCCAAATCCAGCTGGAAGATTCCACTTCCTGGACACCCACGGAAGTGAGTGACCTCGGCTGGCTCTGGAGCCTTGAGCTCCTGAGACTCTACAGAGGAGAGGAGGGCACCTATTCAGTGAACGCGCATTTCCCCTGCTCTTCTTTTCTCAGACAGAGCTGTCACTAGTGTTCCAAACTGTGATGCTGCGCCCAGTCTTGGGCCGAGGCTGATGAAGCTCGGACCCGCGGATGTAGTTCCCATTTCGTTCCTGAGGTGGATAGTTGTCCACCTTTGAAGAGACGGAGTCTCAGGTCAGAGGTGCTTCCAGCTTAGCCGAAGGCTGCTCTGTGCCCAGCATGTGCAGGATTCCTTTTTAAATTTTTTTTTGTAAAGAGAATAAATAGCAAAAAAATAAAACAAAACAAAAATCCCATTAGAAATAATGCAGAATTTCACTAAACAAAATAATAGGAATCCAACAATGGTTATATTACATATTGTTGTCTTCAAATTAGTTGTTCAGATTATCAGATATAAGTATGCAAAACTGTTCAAAAGCTTAAGAAGAAAGAAAAATTTAGACATTAATTGTTCCGTTCAATAGACCAGCAGAAATCAGTGGTATAATTGCCAAGCTACCTTGTGTATATACATGTTTCTTTTTCCTTCCTTCCTTCCTTCCTTCCTTCCTTCCTTCCTTCCTTCCTTCCTTCCTTCCTTCCTTTCTTCCTTCCACTTTCTTTTTTCCTTTCCCTTGCCCCAGTTTTTCCTTCCCTTTAAATAGCTGCTCTTCTATCTATTGTACCTTTCAGATTTCATTTACTCTTTCAAGTTCTTACACTCGTGAGACAATGCAGGCCTGATTTATTTCACATATGAATGTGGCCTCTAGCTGTATCCATTTTCCTATAAGAGCCTCAAGTATATTTTTTTAGTAGCTGAGTAATACTCTACTATATAAAAATACCACATCTTTTTGATCCACTGCCTCAATTTCCCAAGTGACATGAAGATAGACTACTCTTGGCCCATCCAGAAGTTAGCGAGTTTTGACTGAGGATTATTAACACAGATAGATAATCTGCATACAAAAACTAAAACATATGTAAAATTAATTTCCTTAGGAATTTTATGGTGACTATTGAGAATCTTTAAGTTTTATATATTACTTTAATAATTAAAGCAAAATTTATTCAACAAATAGAGCCATTCTTTTATTAAAGTTCAATTTATTTTTATGAATAATTGAAAGAGCAGGATGTATATCTATGAGGGAGACACCAGCCCCTTGGGCAGGAGTGGGGGCCAAGGTGGGGGCAGCCGAGTGCATCTTTTACAAGTGAGTCCTTTGTTGTCCCAGGAGGTCATAGCATAACTGATGCTATGTAGGGCAGGCAGTTCTCATATTTTCACCACTCTGCTCTCTTTCTTCACTCTGATAGAGTATCCAGTGCTCTTGAGTCCACTCCTGCCCAGCCTTTCTCCCCTTCCAGAGGCCTTCCTGGAAAGGAAGTGGGGAGCTGCCCGGGAAGGTGTGGTACCCAACATTCAGCATCCAGGAGAAATAATGCCGTGAACTGCAGGAGGTGAAAACCCTGCTCAGGCCATGGCACTCTTATTTGGACATGGGGGTGCAGTAGCCACTTTTTCTTTTTTTAAAAAAATATTTTCTAAAGGAGACAAAATACTAATAAAAGCATCAGAAAAGATACAAAATTTCAGTAAACAAAGTAGTAGAAATTCAACAGTAGTTGCTGTAATACATGTTATCTTCAAATTAGTTGTTTAGGTTACCAGATAAGACTGGAAAAATTGATTTAAGACAAAACAAAAACAAAAAAGCTATAAGAAAAAGAAAAAAATTAAGCATTAACTGTTCCTTTCAATAGAACAGCAGACATTGGCCATGCAATTATCCAAATTATCCCATAGATATACACAAATGTATCTTTCCCCCTTTTTTTTTGGCAGATCTATCCTGTTTTTATTAGAGCATAATCATGTTATCAAAAAATTCACGTTCTAAGTTACAAATAGAAGGGAATCACTTAGAGGAATCAACAACCATACTGCATGGGGAATATTTGGAAGAATACACAACTTCAGTGTCAGTCTTTGAAAAAGTTTGCACATTCAAAGAAATCACCAAAATCTGGGTGTGGTGGTGCACACCTGTCATCTTAGCTGCTGGGGAGGCTGAAAACAGAATCACTGTGAGTCTGATCTACATAGTAAGCCCCTGTACATCTTGTACTACACACATAAAAGAAAAAAGAGTACTGTTTAAGTAACCAATTATATAATTGCTTAATGATTTAAGATGCTTTCAGCAAAATAATAGTGATAACATCAAAACACATAAACATGAATGTGTA